>VZQC01006856.1:571513-643255 GCA_009823505.1 Rhizomys pruinosus
TATATATATATATATATATATACATAAGTATTTAAAAAGCAGTTTGACATGTCCATTTAGCAAGACAATAGTAGTATCCCCTTAGGGTCTATGACCTCTGAAGCCACAGTGTATTAAATCCCTCCTGTGGAGCAGGCCTCAAATCTATTCCAAAAGCAGTTGGTTGCCCCCATAACCTTGTGCCACTATTTGTGTTTGCTGGTAAGTTGGTATTATAGCATGCAAGGCAGTACCAGTGGTATCTGTTCTCCTCCCACAGCCTGAATAACACCTTCTGGTACTATGAAAGCCAGCCAGCAGGGAGGAAGTTTCCAAGTCATTTCAAGATTGATTTCTCTGTGCACTTCGACCAAAGCATGTTGTATCTTCAACAATAAGGCTTACCATCCAGTTCTGATATGCAACCAAGAGCAATGACAACAGTCTATGGTGTTTCACAGACCTCTGAGACCTCCCTGACTTAAAGGGAGGTATCTGATCCCTGGCCCTAAGATTTTTGTTTAATAATCCATGTCTTCTGGAGGAAGCATTGCCATGCAGGGTATCTGTGTTCAAACTTTTTTTTTTTCATTAGCTTACAAAGTATTGAGTTTCCATAATGATTTTTTTAATTTTATTTTTGTATGTGTATGAATGTACTGTCTGCATGTCAGTTTGTGCACCTGGGTCGTGCAATGCCACAGAGGTCAGAAGAGGGTCTCAGATTCCCCTGGAACTGGAGTTCTCCTGGAATTGGAGTTACAGATGGTTCTCAGCTGTCATGTGGGTGCTGGGGATCGAACCCAGATCCTCTGCAAGAGCAGTCGGTGCTCTTAACCACTAGGCTAACTCTCCAACCCCCATAATGATTTTTTATACATCCTTAGTTCTGGTTGATCCACGGTCCACTCTCTCCTCTGCCTTGCTCCCCTACCCCATCCCTAGTTAAACATTTAACTCCCAGTATCCCTCCCTCCTACTTTCATAATACATGTTTTCTATTCTTTTCTAAAGGTTGGATTTTTTTTCTTCAGTCTGAAATATTTCTTCAAGTATCTACTATAGAGCTATAGTGTTCATATATTCCTTAAGCCTATTTTTATCATGGAAAGTTTTTTTCTTTCTGTTATGTCAGGTAGTATTGTTGCATTTTATAGTCTAGGGTGGCAGTTCTCTTTCAAAACTTGAAATACAGCTTTTGCCAGGCTCTCCTTGTTTTTAAAATTTCAGCTGCCAAATCTGCTGTAATTCTGATGGTCCTGCCTTTATATGTGACTTGGTGTTTCTTGCTGCTTTTAATATACTTTTTATTCTATATGTATACTAGAGTTTTGATTATAATATGATGGAGGTCCTTTTCTGTTTTTTTTTTTTTTCTGTTTGTTGTCCTAAATTCATTCTGTGTCCAGATTAGTATCTCTCTTCCTAACTCAGAAATTTTCTGTTATGATTCTTTTGAAAATGTTTTCTATGCCTTTAGAATGAGATTCTTCTCCTTCTATGCCTATAACCTGTAGATTTGGTCTTTTTATGGTGTCATGTATATTTTAAAATTACCATTGATGTCTTATTTTATCTTCATCCTTGTCAGATTGCTCCAGTTCCTTTACCTTGTCTTCAAGCTCAGAAATTCTGTCTTCTCTTTCATTCATATTATTGGTGAGACTTTGCATAGAACCTTTTGTCTTACTATTCTCCTATTCCCAGCACTTCAGATTGGTTTTTCTTCAGTATTTCTCTTTCTTGAATTCCTCTTTCATATGTTTAATTGTCTCTGCTATTTCATTCAGCTGTTTGTGTTCTCAGCTTACTTCCTTTCATATTTTTGGTCTTTTTGAGATAGGGTTTCCCTGTATGTATCCCAGGCTGGTCTAGAACTCACTATGTAAGCCAGGCTTCTCTTGAACTCACAGAGATCCACCTTTGTCTGCCTCCTGAGTGCTGGGATTAAAGGCACTATACCTGGCTTTATTTAATAATCATTATTAGGCATTCTCTTAATATTTTCTCTACCTCACCTCACTCTCACCAGATCCTATTGGAGGAGTTATGTTGCCTACATTTTTTTGTATTTCTCATGTTATTTCTTATTTCTTATGTATTTCTTATGCATTGGGATTTGCACATCAGGGATTATTTTGTTACTTGGGTTTCTTTCTTATCATCTATATTTCAGTTGAATTTTGCACTATGTTCAATTGGGACTTTGGTATGGTGGAACTGAGGTGCAAGAAAATAAGTCCCTCCATCTATGAGCTCAGAGTACCAGGTGCAACCTCTATATTATTCCTTCAGTAGAATATTAACTAAGAGAATGACCACAGCTGCTGGATCTCATCACTACACAGTTATACTGGCCAATTAACACAGGCCCCTTTGACTTCAATAGGTGTTGGAGGATAAACAAGGTCAGTATGGTATACATTGAAATTGTGGTTAATAAGATCAGGATTAAGAGAGTAGTAGTGTGGGTGAGCTATCAGGTGGATATTGAAAAGAAAAAAGGGGGGGGGAGAGGTAAGTAGCTACCAGGGGATAACTAACATCCTGTCCTGTTAAAAGTCCACAGATTTCAAAAATGGTTAAGGCTATGAAAAACTATAATGAAGAAGGAAAAAAGGTGAAGGAATAAGGATGAGGGAAAAGGAAAATATGTAGGAGTAAGAAGGAAAATATGTAGGAGTAAGAAAGGAAGTATGTGAGAGCAGGTAAGAAGTTTAGTAAACAATGCCTTACGGTCAACTGGGCAGAGAAATACACACAGCCTAAAACCTAACAGCAATACAGAATTAAGCAAGATCATCATGACAAGTATATGCAAATGTGAAAATGAGTAATAGAAAATAAGAAATAAAAAAGAATAGTCTAGAAGTGAATTTCTAGCACAGCTGCACTGAGTTGAAGGGTGAAGTTCTCAGATCCTTCTGGTTCCAGCAGGCTGCACTTGGTGCTGTGTCAGGGAGGGGTAAATGGGAGCCATTCATCTCTGCTGTCTCCATGCTCTGTGTGGTTCTGGTCTCTTCCTTCTGGATCTCTGATATCCTTTCTTCTACTTGGGCTTGTCTATAGGTCTATAGACAATGCTTTCCACTACGCTTATTTTTTGAGTCATTGACTTTTGTCATACCCAGCAGTTCTGTTTGGTTCTACTGCGAGATCCACCTTTCCTTGCTGGGTTTCTCATCCTTGTGGCTGACTTATCCACATCCTCAACTGATTCTTTGCTTCATTCGTCCATTTGTATGTTTCCTCTTTGAAGTGACTGGTTACTATAGTAGACCTCTGAAGTATTTTCCAGCATTTCAGTGAATTCAATAACTGAGGAGTTAGAGTCTCCTGGAGGCTTTTTCATGTTTCTTGTGCCTCTGTATTATGATTTGTACACTTTTAGTTTGTATATATATTTTTTTGAAGTTTTGTGCATTTCATACAACATTTCTTAGTCAAATTTAGACCCACTTCCCCTTCCATGCCCCCCACCCCATCAGAGCTCACGCATTCTTTTCCTCAGTCTTTTTTAAGTTTTTCAATGCAGAAGTTTACTGTTTCTGTCTTTGAACCAGTCTTTTTTGTTTTTGTTGTTCCCTCCAATTTGTATTGCTCCAAAACATGTTTATATACATGCCACACATATTGTATATCTCTTTTAGTTTCATTTGGGTATCTTACTGAGCAGCCTTTTTTTTTTTTTTTTTTGGAAAAAAACAAATGGGAAAAATTTACTTTTTAAATAAAAAAATTATAAAGACAGATCTGTGAAGACACATACAAACACACACAGGATTTGTAAAGGGGACAGAAAATCAGTTCAACAAAAACAAAAGACTATTAAGTATCTATCTATGTTTCATTTGTTTCCATCTTAAAATGAGACTGTGAAAAGTAGGAGCAGGCTATTTTTGACAGCTCAATCCCCCATACCACTCAGGGAGGAGAAAATAAACCACTATAATAGTAACACAAAACTAAACAAGATTTAAAATGTAGTAAAATGACCACAGAACATAAAGTGGAAGGTTTATGTAGACTTTTCTATGCAGTTAAACATTATTCAGCATAAAAAATATTTTAGGGGGCTGGAGAGCTAGCTCAGTGATTAAGAGCATCAACTGCTCTTGCAGAGGACCTGGGTTCAATTCCCAGCACCCACATGATGGCTAAGAACTGTCTTTAAGCCAGACATGATGGAAAATTAAGAGGCAGGTGGGTCCCTGTGAGTTCAAGGCCAGCCTGGTCTACATAGTGAGTTCCAGGAGAGCCAGAGCTACAGAGAGACCCTGTCTCCAAAAAGACCAAAAAAAAAAAAAAAATTAAAATTATTTAGTGTAAATGTAAAAATAGTAAATGAAAAGGGAATGGAAGGGAAAAGAGAAGTGAGGTTAAATAAAGGAAAGGAAAAAGAATGGAGAACAATTGTTCTAGTTTGTCTTCCATTGCTGTGACAAAACACTCTGACCGACACCAACTTGGGGAGGAAAGGGTTTATTCAGCTTACATCTCCCGGGTCACAGTTCATCATTCAGGGAGCCCAAGGCAGGAACTCAGGGCAGGAACCTGGAGGCAGGAGCTGAAGCACAGGCCATAGAGGAATGCTGTTCACTGGCTTGCACCCTTGGCTCATGCCCATTCTGCCTTCTTATACAAGTACACAACAACCTGCCCAGGGTGGCACCACTCATTGTGGGCTGGGCCCTCCCACACTGCTTGACCATCAAGACAATACTCCACAGATGTGGCCACAGGCCAATCCGATGGAGCCAATTCCCCAGTTGAGGCTCCCTCAACTCAGGTGTGTCAAGTTGACACTAAAGCTATCCAGCACAACAATGTTATGAAGAGAAAAAGAACAAGAGATTTTAAATGTTTGATTGCTCAAGGAAATTCATAACAAAATTAGATAAATACTACAAGTGAAATTTAAAAATAAAAACATATGTTCTAAAAATAAAGTCAAAACACTATTAAAAGCATAGTAAAAGTGTGAAAAAGACAGTGTCGGAGTGGCTTCTTTCTAAGAAGTTTCTCTAAAATTGGAGTCTGCCAAGTAGAGGTGAGGGGTGGGGTCAGTTTAAGTCTTATCTTTCCTAACATTTAGACAACTGTTGAGCCCAGAATGGACCAGTGCCAGATGTTCAACTGAGCTGTCTTCCCTTTAGAGACTTCCCCTTTTTGCAGGTCATAACCCTCTGCCACGCAGAGTGAAAAATGCAGCTCCTCTCCACTGTTGACCCCCCATGCCAAAAGAGGCACTGTCTCACCAGAATCCCCAACTGGATTCAAAGCCTGCTAGACCTGTAGACTGTCCTGTGGGTAAGACACCAGTCTCTTTTTTTTTTGTTCTATCATCCTCTGTTTCTCTATGCGTAGCTATCCTGTCACTTCCTTTGTGATTTCCAGTGTTCTTCTAATCTTTCTCTCTTTAGAACTGTCTGTTCGGGAGCTGGAGAGATGGCCTAGCGGTTAAGAGTGCCGACCGCTCTTACAGAGGACCCGGGTTCAATCCCTAGCACCCACATGGTGGCTGAGAACCGTCTGAAACTCCAATTCCAGGAGAACTCCAGTTCCAGGGGAATCCGACACCCTCTTCTGACCTCCGCGGCATTGCACGACACGGGTGCACAAACCTACATGCAGACAGTACACTCATACACATACAAAAATAAATAAAATTAAAAAAAAAAAAAGAACTGTCTGTTCTTTGTTATCCTAACTGCCCATGATGTTACAAAGAATTATAAAACAGCAGAATGTATCTGATTTTGTAAACATAAACATAAGTATAGAAAGGCATATATGTATGCTCTAAGTAGACAAAGGAAAAAGGGACTATCTAGTACTAAAGCATTTTGATACTGTGGAAGGTAGAATTAAAGGTAATCTTGTTTTCTTTTTTATAAAAATAATGTCAAATATTATCACTGCTTTAAAGAGAAAAAAGGTTTGAATACAACGCTTCCAGCATGCATTCCCCAAGAATCAAACTCTGCAAGCTCTCCAAAATAGACTCAGGCAGCATTTTTTTCATCTCCAACCTTGTGATGGGACAATAACAGGATTGATTCTGCCAGCTGAAAGGTACTTGGAAGTTCATGGCACTTCCAGTGGTCCTCACTGGTTCTCCTCTTTGCGACTTCGTGTAGTCCTGAAAAGCAGAACTGCCCCATATAGCCAACAAGAAAGTATAAAACTTATAGTGTATAACTTCTAAAGACAAGTTTCTAGGGGAAACCAATTGTCATGTTGTAAGGACATTTGAGCAGCCCATGGAAAAGTCCACATGACAAGAAACCAAGGCCTCCTGCTCACAGACAGCACAGTCTGCCAGCCTCTCAAGTAGACCACTTTGGAAGCAGGTTCTCCAGCCTATCAAAATGTCAGTGGACCAGTGCTCCAAACCAACACCTTGACTATAATCTCATGAGATCCCCAGCCAGAGCCACCCAGTAAAATGCTTCAAATTCCTAACACACAGAAACTATGTGACTATGCTGTTGAACTTTGGGTTAAGTTTGGGATAACATGCTATGCAGCTGCTTCAGCTGGCCTATAGTAAAGACCCATGTGACCACAAAGCATACTTCCCAGGAGCAGGAGTCTTCAGCAATAACTACAGAGAGGCTAGGAAATCTCTGCACAAGCACTCAGAGAGCTTGGCCTAAAGTACCTGGGAGAAGAAGCAGCAAGTTTCTGTCACCACAGTGTAGGGCTGCTTTGCAACACTAGGAGGCCAGCTGACTTTCAAGGCACTGGTGGTAACTAACTGGGCAAAGCCAAGGAGGACACAGCCAGCACAGGACCTTGTCATCAGAGTCACTGGGTACCAATTAGGTTCACAAAACTATGTATGTCCCCAGAATGGAGGCAAACCCACAGAGGAATACTTGAAACCCAGTTCTGCCCACAACCCTTCTGATGTGATTTTAAGTTCATTTGGATTATTTTGAGATTTATTCTTGAAGTCCTCTCTAAAAACAATTATTTTTAACTCTTAATATTGTGGCCATATTTTAAGTGACCTGGTTTAATGGCCCTCCCTACAGAACTGCTACAAGCAGTTTGTACTTGGACAACATTTTTTCCATTCCCCATTCTCCCTCCTCTCCTTTTCCTTTTTTTCCAAATCATAAACTTTCAGTAATGATCTCAGGGTTGTCAGTTACTTTAAACACTGAAGGCACCCACTGGGAACCAACACAGCCAGGCTTCCAGTCAATAAAACAATTACTGCCTTCAATCTTCCAGTGGCAACAGTGCCTGTGTATATTTATAAACTTGCATCGTTAGAAAACTGGAAAAAAAATACCAAAGTATCTCTAATATAAATCTTCAGGAAGTATAGAAATTTAGCAATGCAGTCACAAGGAAAAATCGTGAACCTGAGAAATTTAATTTGGTAACTTAGTAAGGAAAATTAGGCATATTTTCCCCTTTATTACCAATATTTTTTTAAAGTGAATATGAAATGGTTTCCAGCAAAATAGAATAAACATAATAAACCTTCTAAATGGAAAAGCAAATCTTAATGTACAAGTTCATTTCATTTTGAATACGAACTTTTTTTTTTGAAACAGAGTCACATGTAGCCCAGTCTGTGCTATGTATCTGTATTAGTCACTTTTCTGTTGCTGTGATAAAACCACCATGAGCAAGGGAACTTATAAAAGGAAGAGTTTATTTGAGCTTACGATTGACGGTTTCAGGGAATCAGAGTCCACTGTGGCAGGAAGCATGGTGGCCGGGGCTGGAGCAGCAAGCTGAGGGTCACATCTCGCAATGAGCACAGGAAGCCGAGAGAGAGACTAGAGACTGCAAGACTTGTTAAACTCACTAAGCCTGCCCCCAATAACGTACTTCCTCTAGCACAGCCACATCTTCTAAGACCTCCAAGAACAGTGCCACCAACTGGAGACAAAATGTCTAAATACTTAAAGCCTATGGGGGTCACTCATTCAAACCACCACAGTATCTGAGGGTGCTCTTTGAATTCTCATCCCCCTGCCTCGACCTCCTAGGATTAAAGGTGTAGATCACCCTTCCTGGTTTTGTGGAGGGCTGGGGCTCAAACCCAGGGCTTTGTAAACTAGGCAAGCATTCTACTGACTGAACCTATTAGGTACATACTGCCAGTGGGTCAGTGTGATGCTCTGCTGACAAGTCATCAAGCTAACCCTGTATCAGTGCTTATTCCCCAAGGCAGGAGCAAAGTACCAACATCTGCCCCATTCTGCAAGGGTTAAGTTTAACATCATTTTAGATATGAACAGACGTTACAAACTAAGCTCTTTTGAGGATGATGAGTGACAGTATTCCAAAGAAATCACACCTTTATTTTTCTAATCAACTTGACAAAAAATCTCCATCACTCTAGGCCATTCCCTTTATGTTACAGAAGACCAGGAACCTGGTAAGGATTAAGTCTTTCCCACCTACTCCCTCAATGAAATGTAAAAATACATAACAGACAGAAAATAAAGTATGATTCATAGATGCATTCAGCCATGTGGTTTGATTTGTAGCACTTTTCATACCAGAAAAGGTTAAATATCTTAAACTACAGGGTATTAAGTAGGTATAAAATAAAAGAAAAAATTTAAAGACTGACCAATTAATCTCAAATGGTTTAAGACACCAAAGAAAAATAAACCACACTGACAGCCAAGAAAACCTTAGAACTTCAAGTTAGCACTTGAACATCCTGGACAAATTAAAAAGCCAGGCTATCAATTAACATTCACAAATAACAATGAGACCGTGGAAAGCAGATGGAACTCCATCAATAAGTGATCCCTACATACAAATCACATCTGGTCAGTTAACTCTTTCCAAAATTCATTAACTCAACAGACAGTTATTGAATGCTTATTATGCTCCAAATGAAAGCTGTGCTCACTATGCAAGATGGCAAGGAACAAGGCAGAACCCAGCTGAATGACAAAGTATACTCACTTTTTGGCTTGGAAGCAAGAGACATTTAAACCTGGGGAGTCTAGTTATGAATCTAGCAGCATCTGTCTGACATATTATAACAAGCATTTTCTGTACAATCATAGTGGTACAATCCCAAATCAGCTTGTACGAAATTAACAGACAATTTTCTGGACTCCTGAAGATTCACCATAGCCACTTCCAGTACTGATGTTTGGTCAACTTAGGAGGGATTTGGTTTTGACTTAATCAAGAATCTCATCTCTATTCAAATTTCCAAACAGAGATATAACATCATTCACAGGGTGAGTAAATCACAGGATGTGGTTGGTGGCATAGGTCTTTGATCCCAGCACTTGGGAGGCAGAAGCAAATGGATCTCTATTAGTTCAAGGCTAGCCTGGTCTACATAGCAAGTACCAAGCCAACCAGGGCTATATAGTGAGACTCTGTCTCAAAAATCAAAAGACAAACATGAAAAGAATAAAGACACTTAAAATAATCATTTCATAGTTAATAAATTTCTTTGAATCTAAATCTTCTCCAAGCTATACTACTGTTATGAAATGGCCATTTGGGAGGTATATGTCAACTCATGCATAGAAATAAATCTATTTCTTAAAGTAGTATAGGTGATAGTTTTGGTCAATTTGCCATAACTTAGAATCACCTGAGAAAACAGTCTTAATTGAAGAATTATCTAGATTAGAATGGTCTGTAGGCATGTCTTGTTAACTGACTCAGCCCACTGTGCACAGCCAGGATCCTGAACTACATAGGAATAAAAAAGCTAGCTGAGCTGGGCATGGTGTTGTATGCATTTAATCCCAGCACTCAGGAGACAGAGGCAAATGGATCTCTGTGAGTTCAAGGCCAGCCTGGTCTACATATTGAGTTCCAGGCCACCTCGGGCTACAGGGAGTTCCTGTTTCAAAAAGATTTAAAAAAAAAAAAAAAAGGCTGGCTGAACATAGACACCAATAAGCCAGCAGCAGCATACATGATCTGCTTCTCTCTGCTCTTAACTATGGATGTGATGTGACTTGCTGTCTTGACTTTCAATGATGGACTGTAACCGGAAATTGTAAGCCAGATAAGCCCTTTCCTCCCCTCAGTTGCTTTTGGTCAGGCTATCTTTTCACGGCAATAGAATGTTGTAATAAATTACAACAGTATAGATAAGCTTTTCTATGACTGTCCAAACTCAGACCAAACTGGCCATTTAACACTAGGACAATGGCTATAGTGTGTGAAATGAATGTTCAACTCTGAAGTTAGTTCAGGGCTTTACAAAGGTACTGAAGTCACAGGGCCTTAATTGGTTCACATGCTCTCTCTAAACAGATTCAGAGTTTTCTTTTGGAATTTGCTTACCTTTGAAACAATGGTAATTTGGCTTTTAGGTAAACTTAAGGGCCATCTTTCAAGGCAGCCTGACATTTTAGTTGCTATTAAATGTTTTATTGGATGAAAACCAAGCCTAGCTTTTCAAGTTCAGGATTCCTGTGCTCAAACCTCTTCCCCAGCAATCCCACTGTCTCTCCAGGACCAGGTGTGGTAGGGGCCAATGAGCTGCTCTACATCCACAACACACAACTCTCTAACTCTCTTTAAAAAGAAAAGGAAGAGGAAAAAAAAAAAAAAAACAGAAATATAAACATTCCACCAGTCATCAGAAAGTAAGCAAATATGGTCAGGCCAAAATAGTCCCTTTAAAACATCTGTTCTAACAACAGCCGAATAAAGTGATGACAGTGCCTATGAGAAGCAAAACAGATGACCACGCTGGTGCTGTTTTAATGCCTTATGCAATAAATAGCACGGGAATAAGTTATCCAGCTTACTCTGGCCTCAACTCTAGGTTATGAAGTCAATGCTTTAAAAAAGCAACATAACTCAGAAGCATTAAGCTGCTCTGTTCTTGTGGCCAGGATAAGGGCCTTGAGAAATAATGAAACGGAGGCCCTTGCCGAGGCATATAATGTTCATCATAGGGATCAATTAAAACCTCTGCATGACCCCAGATCCTTTACGATCGCTATGTTTTAAAACATTCTCACTGAAATGCTTTCAATTAAACAAATTGCTAAAGTAGGAGAACAAATCTTAAAACTATGATGAGGCCAAAGTCTCAGACAAAAGCAAACACAAGAGAAAGAGAAGGGAGCCGTGTGAAGCAGCTGCCTCCTCTGCCCTGTTGACTCTTCCCAGCTACTCAAGCGCATGCACTGCAGGTTCAAGTGTGTTTACACAGGACAGACTGTGTCAAGGAGCACTGACTGGAGAGTAACAAAGCACCTCTTGGTTCCCACTCCATGTTGTTGTCAACCTCAGCTCTGTGGCCAGCACACACAAGAATCTGCAAATTTGACCCACATGACTAACACTGAAAGAAATGATGCAAAATTATTATGAATGTACTAGCACTGCAGACACATTTTTCTATTAATAGCATTGATAATGACAATGGTTTCACTGTCCTGACGAACAGACACCAGAAGAGGTTTCATTCCCCTTTGTTTTGCTCGGTTAGTTCTGAGTGAGGCTCTCATGGACTCATGAGGGAACAAGAAGGGAACAGAACAAGAGAATTACCCATACCGTATTCTCATGCCAGCAACAGAGCTTCTTTATCTCGCAGAATAACTTTAGCTTTTTTTTTTTTTTTTTTTTTTTTTCGAGACAGGGTCTCCTGGTAGCCCCAGCTGTCCTGGATCTCACTCTGTAGACCAGGCTGACCTTGAACTCACAGAGATCTGCCTGCCTCTGCCTCTGCCTCCCAAGTGCTGGGATTAAAGGCGTGCGCCACCACGCTGGGCCCTCTTTAGAATTCTAATGGAAAGCAAATATTTGTCAATCCTTGCTCTGTGACCTGGGATGTTTGAGATGTGGGTCTTGTCTTAAGGAGTCCATAATTTAACTGCAGAACAAAGGAAGGACTCTGGAGAAGTCAAATGGAAATGACTACATTTAGAAACAAGTGTTAACAAACAGCTACACACATACGCAGTGCCTACATTTGGCCACATCTACCATTCATACCTAAAAGTGTAGACACAGCCATGATCACAGAGGGCAGGCAGGAGGAAGGGGCACAAACATGCAAGCACTCAGGTGCAGCAGCTGAAAAGGTGAGTGTGCTGCCACAGCACAAGGACAAGCATGTACGTATGCTCACTGCTAACCACACCCACAGGGAAGCAGTGCGACGTTGCCCTGGAGACAGTGCTGGACGTGCTCAAGTTTGCTCTTCACCCTACAGGAATGGGAGCCAGCAAGGACTTGCAGGGAGACTGCTGTGATCAAAGTGGTTGAGGCGTATCAAGTAGGCCCTGGTATATAAGACACGGCGTAAGCAGAACCTCTTGGCATGCAGACCCATTGGTGCTATTAGAATAACTCTTGTTTGAAGAGCTAGGGCATCATCTTCAGCGATAATGCTAAAACTGGAAAACAGTGGTCATGTGTACCTAGCATTTAGAGGCTTGGTGAGGGTTAACAGAGCACTAAAAGCAGACTCAATTGTTATTTGTTTCCAAAGCTATATTTATTATTACCAAGATTTGGACAAATAAGCCTTGAGGAAGATGGAACTAAGGACATGGAATAGATCCCAAGAGCCTGAGCCAATGGCCATCCTGAGCAGGGCAGGAAAGAAGAATTCAGCAGGAAAACACCAAGAATGGCTTACCTTTAAGTAAAGATACCTGGCCTGCAGTTTCATGCAGGTCCAAAGGGAGGTTTCAGAGTGAGTCACTGGCTGTCGGGAAGTGGTGGGAGAAGAGAGCATGAAGCAGCACGGAGAACACCCCTTCACCAGCATGCCTATGAAAAACTGACTCGAGCTGTGGTTTGCACATTGTGACCAAGGGGTTCATTAGGAGTGGCCCCATTCTGGCACACTCCACAAAGATGTGAATCTGAGCCCTCTGGCACATCACTACCCCTAACCTCCACATCAAAGAGCAGCAACTCCTGTTGTTGACTGGTATCCAAATATGTTTACTGAGGGTCCCGTGTAATAGTTTGGAGACAATTCTGTGAAGCCCCCTCCCTGACTAGAAGCTATGCTTCCCGCAGACACACCAACGATGGCTGCACCTAGGAGAGCTTGTTAGCCAGAACAAAGGGAAGCAGATCCCTGAAAACAAGGGGCCACAGCTGCAAAAATGTTTGATTCGATAGCATTAAAGCTGAAAGGAAAACCTCCAGATGACCTCACTTGCAGGTATGAAAAGCTGAGAAGCAGAACAATCTAGAAAGGGTAGGTGAAGCTGTCTGACTTCTCTTCATGAAAGAAGAGTAAGTAGTTCAGCTCAGACTGCGGCCTGAGTAAGAAGAGTTCAGCTGGCTTTGCCCACAAGTCCCCTGTGGCTCTGAACACAGAAGGGTGCCAGCCAAGGGAGACACACCTCAAATTCCTGGAGACTGCGGCTTCTATCCCGACCACTGGCAGTAGTCCCTCCCATGAGCCCTCCATGGCTGCACTCACAGGATGAGGCTTGCCTACAGGTGTGGGTCTGCTAACGTACGATAGCACAGCACTATAAACTATGCCACTGCCCTTAAATCTGGCTTTTGCCCCACCCCAAAAGCAACGGCAGAACCCAGCTGCCATTCCCCAGTCACATCTACACTCCAGGAGCCTCGCACAAAACACAACTGCTCCTTCTAGGATCGTCAGGAGCTGGCTTCACTGTTTATAAATTGCATATTTGACAAACTGGCATCTCATAAACAGAAATTCAAGAAAATTCAAAATTCAAAACAGCTTGTCAAACTATAGCCTACAATCAGGTAGCACTCAGCACTCATTTCTATAGCAATATCCCCAGAATGTGCTTGGCTTCAAAACAGAATTCAAAAATAGACAATAAAAACTGGTACTACAGACATCTGGTATCTTCAAAATCTAAACACATGAACAAACATATGTTGTTCTGTTCAAGAGCATTACAAGACCTACACACAGACACTTATAACACCTTCAGGAAGCTGTGCTAAAAGCAATGCTTCTTGTTTTCTTATGGAAAAGGAACTGGTAGCCTCAGATTCAATTTATTAACTGCACTGTAGGTAGGTGCAGCTATTGTAATGAGCTGCTGTGGGCATCTCTGTTCTTATAAGCATTTCGTTTGGGAACAGACAAGCATTCTAACCTGAGGTATGCATGTTTAGCCCCCATGTGTCTGACAAGGAACTTCCACATATTAAGCAATAGGCCAGGTGCTGGAGATGTGACAGCAAAAAGAGCCCAAGGCAGAGGCAGGGAGGCTGGGGAGAAAGGACAGGAATCAAAGGGCGCCAAGCACCCTGGGGCCTACTAGAGGCTTTCTGTGGAAACCTGGAGGTATAAATGACAAATGACTGAAATCTTTAATGCAGAAGCCCATGGCCAGTGTAGGTGAGGCAGACAGAGCCAGATCACAATCAATAAGGACTACCTGAATGTGTGGCAGGGCGAAACACAAATGACCTCTTTAGAGCAACAAACTCATAACAGGCCTATGGATGCCAGGCAGGCTTCCAGCTTGAACCAACATGTGTCCCTTCCAGTGGGGACCCTCTCTTAAGTGAACGGTAAGAAGGGACGTGGCAAACCTGCTCTGTCTGGCCCCATCAGCACGCCCTCAGCTCCAGAGAAGTTCACCAGGAAACCCTGTGACAGTACAGTTGCTCCTCCCAGAAGAACTGAGCATCTTTTAGCTCTGCAGTCCCTTCTGCTTCCTGGAACACCTGCTGGTGATGAAAAGCAGGCCCTGATTTGATGGGTGCCAGCTGCCGAGAACAAAACACCCAAGGTAATCATGACTGCAAAATTGCTGCTTTAATGAAAAGCAATAGCATCTGATGGGCTAGGTGCACTTCCAGGAAACAAGGGGTCTGGTTTTCTTTTAAAGGCAAGCTATACGGAGCCCTTTGGCATCCCATACCCACCCCTAACCCTCCTTCATGTCTACACCCACTCAGAATTCTCTCACACCTGCTAGAAGTCAGAGATCTTAAGCAATCACAAGTGCCTCATGCTACCAAGCTTGAGGGAATCCATTTGCTAGCTGCTGCTGTAACCTCCCAGGGCTGCTTAAAGAAACATAAGTGTCTATCTGCTTCGCCCAGCCTGTGATTTGCACTTGGAAATTCGGCACAAATCTCTTGTTTCCTCCTCCTCTGGATTTCATTTATAGGGGTTGGAAACTAATGTGCTTTTTGGCTCATGTAATAAGAAAAAAATTCCTCTGATTAAAACACACACAAACTAATTCCTTTTTGAAAGCAAACAAAACTATTTTCCATGTTGCTTTAAAAGAAAATTAAGTAGACAAAGTACCGTCGGTAGAGTCTACCAAACTCTGCTGAAGGATGACAGAAAATAGGAAGGAAACCATATCAGGAGGACAATGAAATCAGACCCAAATTCAAACTCGAGGAAAGAAGTGAAGCTTCCCACAGAAAAATGTCAAATAATCAAGATGGCCATATAACAAGATATAAGATGCCCAGTTAAATCCGAAGTTCAAATATTACAAGGAATATGCACTAAAGCGGGTGTGGTGGTGCACACCTTTAATCCTAGCACTCAGGAGGCAGAGGCAGGTGGATTTTTGTGAGTTCAAGGCCAGCCTGGTCTACAGAGTGAGTTCCAGGCCAGCCAGAGCTACAGGGCAACCCTGTCTCAAAAAGACAAAAAAAAAAAAAAAAAAACACTAAAAATTATTACTTGTTGAGCTATGGGTGTGGCTCAGTGGGGAAGCACTTATGTGGCTTATGAGAGGCATTACTCTTGATCCCTAGCACCAAAAAAGTAAACAAATAATATTTAGTCATTATGTACCTGAAAGTCAAGCTCATTTGGGTATCCTGCAACCCTATAAAGAAAACATATAGAGATCTCCCAAGACCAGCTGAAGCACAGGAAGGTAGGTAGTAACTGGGTACTTCAGCAAGGCTGATTGTTGATTGACTTAATCTAGTTAATCCAGTTGTCTTTGGCTTAATTGGCTTTTATGGCTGTGGGGGTGGAGTTGTCCTCCCAGCTGGTATAAAAGGTAGGGTTGTGTGAGTCTTGAGATCTGAGATCTCCCAAGACCAGCTGAAGCGCAGGTACCAGGGCATGGGCTAAAGAACTGACTAAAACAGTGAACTTCTGCTCAAAACAGTCAACTTCCACATGGAGAATATTGAGAAAGACTGAGAAAGAGATGAAAAGCATGTTTGGCAGAATGCATGAGCTCTGGTGGGGTGGGGGGATAGGGTGGGGGACATGGGTCTAGATTTGCTAAAATATATATATATATAATAAATAAAATAAAAAAAGTAGAGAAAAAATATTTAATCCTCTTGAAAGAAAAAAAAAGAGATAGATGACTTTTGAAGTGGTGTTAGACTTTTCTCTTTTTTTGTCCTTTTTTTTTTTTTACTGTTGCAAGATATTTGTTTAAACTGTACCCTTCCCAAAGTGGAGACAAGAGTTGAAAACAGAAGAAATAAAATCATGTCATAAGCTAATCGATTCAAGTAACTGGAAAGTCAAGGGATATATCAGGAATGCAATGATAGCATATTTTATTCATATTTCCAGCTGTCTGCTTTGCTCTTTTGCCAGAATATTTACTAGCAATTATACATTTTTTTCTGTTCCTTTAACTACATTAAAAAGAAAACATATAGATATTTCTCCTCCCAATCCCTTTGTGGGTGGGCTGTGATTAGTGACTCAGTCTCAAAGGCAGAATAGGGAAAGGGAAAAATAGTGACTTCACAGTGGAGACCAAGCTAACATGACCAGGTGGTCGGGGCTAACCTACTACCATGTCTGAAGGACATGAGAGGAACACTCAGTGTTGTGGTGCTCCTCTCTATCTAATTACAAGAAAATCCTCAGATGCTGTACAGAGTGTCTGGCCAATACCCATCAAGACTGTCAAAGCCTGGAAAATAAGGACAGACTGAGAAATTATCCTGACAGTTGAAATAGTCTGTGGTCCCCCAGAATGGATTCTGGAACAGAAAGAGGACATAATGGAAATACAAGTGAAATCCAAGTCCTCCTTGATTGCTAATAATGTACCCCATGTCCATTTCTGACCTTTGACAATGTGCTGTAGAAGTGAGACATGGAACAGTGGGGGAGAACGGTGAAGAGGTGCACAGGAACTCTGTACCATGGGCAGCAGTCCATAGATCTGAAACTACCTCAAAATAAAAGTTTGCTACCGGGCGTGGTGGTGCATGCCTTTAATCCTAGCACTCAGGAGGCAGAGGCAGGCAGATCTTTGTGAGTTCAAGGCCAGCCTGGTCTACATAGTTCCAGGACAACTGGGGCTACAGGGAGACCCTGTCTCGAAAAGACCAAAAAATAAGAAAATAAATAAATGTTTGCTTTTTTTATTTTTATGTGTATGAATGTACTGTCTGCATGTTGGTTGGTGCACCCGTGACGTGCAATGCCTCGGAGGTCAGAAGAGGGCATCAGATTCCCCTGGAACTGGAGTTAAAGATGGTTCTCAGCCGCCATGTGGGTGCTGGGAATCAAACCCAGGCCCTCTGCAAGAGCAGTTGGCACTCTTAACCGCTAGGCCATATCTCCAGCCCCCAAGTTTGCTTTTCTAAAAAATCAAACCTCTCACCCTGTACAAAAGTGAACTCCAGATGGATCAAAGACCTGAACGTGAAACCCCAAACTCTGAAAAATGGGACCTCATTAAACTCAAAAGCTTCTGTACATCAAAAGAAACAATCAAGGAAGTGAAGAGAAATCCCACAGAGTGGGAGGAAACCTTCACTGCAGATACATCTAACAAAGCATTGATTTCCAGAATATATAAACTACTCAAAAAACAAAGAAAAAACAAATGACCCACTCAATAGATGGAGCAAAGAACTGAACAGAGACTTCACAAGTGAGGAATTAGAGATGTCTGAGAAACACCTTAAGAAGTGTTCAACATCACTAATCATTAAGGAAATGCAAATCAAAACCACTTTAAGATATCATCTTACTCCAATAAGACTGGCTAGGATCAAGAAAACAAATGATACCAAGTGCTGGAGAGGTTGTGGGGAAAGGGGAACACTCATCCACTGCTGGTGGGAATGTAAACTCATACAGCCACTATGGAAAGCAGTGTGGAGAACCCTTGGAAGACTTGGAATGAACTTGCCACCCGACCCAGCCATACCACTCCTGGGCATGTACCCTCAAGACTTACGCCACCACAGAGATACATGCACGGCCATGTTTATTTCAGCTCTCTTCACAATAGCAAAGAGCTGGAACCAACCTAAATGCCCCTCAACTGACGAATGGATAGAGAAAATGTGGTACATCTACACAATGGAGTTCTATGCAGCAGTAAAGAAAGACGACATCACGAGCTTTGCAGGAAAATGGCTGGAGCTAGAGGACATCATGCTGAGTGAAGTAACACAGTCCCAGAAAAACAAACGACGAATGGTATCCCTCATCTGTGGATGCTAGTGCCAATTACCCAGTTGTAAGTATTTCTTGTGTAGGGCCCCCTGAGCTTCTGTACAAAGCAGTTGGACATAATGCATTTTGGAAACAACAACAACAACAGAAAATACTGCATCAAAGAACTGACTGAAACAGTGAACTTCTGCTCAAAACAGTCAACGTCCCCATGGAAAATATTGAGAAAGACTAAGAGATGGAAAGCATGTTTGGCAGAATGCACGAGCTCTGGCGGGTGGGGGAATGGGCAGAACACAGGTCTAGATTTTGTTAATCAAAAATAAAATAAGGGGCTGGAGAGTGCCTAGCGGTTCAGAGCGCGACTGCTCTCAGAGGACCGAGTTCGATCCCAGCCACCCACATGGCGGCCGAAGCCATCTGAACACTCAATTCGGAGAACTCCAAGTTCCAGGGGAGTCCGACACCCTCTTCTGACCTCCGCGGCGTTGCACGTCACGGGTCCACAGACTTGCATGCAGACAAATACATTCATACACTCATGAAATAAATAAAGATTTAAAAAAATAGTAAATAAAAAATATTTAAAAATAACTTAGGGCTGGTTGGGCAATAGCGCAGCATAAAGGCTGAGGCTGAACCGCAAAACTAAATAAATAAATTAATAAAAATAAAAATAATTAAAAATAAAATAAAATTTCTGTTAAAAAACCAAAATAATAAATAATAAATAAAATAAAATAAACATTAAACGTAAAGAAATTGGAAGAGGTCAGAAGATGGCTCCTCTACATGCTTCACTGTATAAGCAGTGTGCAAGTGACCTGAATTTGATTCCTGCAATTCATGTAAGGTGGAAGGGAGAGAAGTGACTATACAAGTTGTCCTCTGGCCCTACAAACACACACACAACACAACAAAATAACACGAAATGAAGTATAACGCTATATCAGGAAAAAAACCCACTTTTCCCAAAATCCCCAGCAAAAATGCAGGAAGAAGGTGACAGCAAGCAGAGGATATAAAATGCTTGGTAATCATGAGGATTTTTTTTTTTTGTCTTTTTGAGTCAGGGGTCTCCCTTTAGCCCAAGCTGCTTGGCAATTCACTTCTGTAAACCAGGCTGGTCTTGAATCACGAGATTCCTCCGTGCCTATCTCCTTGAGTCCTGGGATTTTAAGACATGCACTACCACCCAAGCTGAGGAGTGTTTCTAAAAGAAAAGGACATGAGGGCTGGAGAGATGGCCTAGCGGTTAAGAGCGCCGACCGCTCTACAGAGGACCCCTGGTTTCGATCCCCAGCACCCACAGCGGCTGAGAACCTCTGAAGCTCCAATTCCAGAGAACTCCACGTCCGGGGAATCCGAGACCCTCTTCTGCCTCCGCGGCGTGCACGACACGGTGCACAGACTGCATGCAGACGTACATTCATACCATAAGAAATAAATAAAAAAATTAATAAAAAAAATTAAAAAAAAAAAAACAAAAAAAAAAAAAAAAAAAAAAGAAGGACAATGAGCAAATGTGAAGAGGACTGGGTTCAGAAGGTGGCAAGGGATCTTCCAGGCCTGCCAACCGGCCTTCACTTTCTGGCCCAGGCAGATCTTCTCTTCAGGTTAACCAACCACCTCGGTTTGTCTGGAGCCATCCAGGTTTCAGCACTGAAAGTCTCACATTCCAGAAAAATTCCTCAGCCTTTGGAAAACCTCATCCCTGTGGTGTGCCGTGCGTGCGTGCGTGCCTGCATGCGAAGCACAGGCGGCCACACATACATATGCACACTAAGAATGTGGAGGTAAATACTCAAAAAGCTAGGTATAGTTCCAGAATTCGGGAAACTGTTTGCAGAAAAGTCTAGAAGCCAGGCACGGTAGCACACACCTTCAATTCCAGCATTGGAGCTGAAGCAAGCGCTCATCAAGAGTTTTGAGGCCAGCCTGGATGATATAGTGAGGTCCAGGTCAGCTGATAAAAGAGTGAGAACTTGTCTCAAAAAAATTTAGAATGCTCTAAAGTAAAACAACCTTCCTCACTGGGTACCTACCTGCCACCACTGCAGATTTATAATCAATATATTCAATATCGGTTCCATAAAGATAGGAACTCTTTACCATTGTCTATGAAGACCCAGTGCCACCTTTGTACCAACCCATTTCTAGAGCACCCCAAGAGCCTTGAAAAAGACCACTCCATAGGCAGTGAGGCCATCAGGCTGACTATGCACAAACCCAGACAATTTGCAATTTGGACTCTCTCAGGTCCAACCTACACCAGTGTGGGCATCAGGCATCTGTGCATCTCTCCCACAGCTGAGCATCCTGAGACTGAAAGCACACGCTCCCTCAGTGCAGTCAGAGGCCTTTTCCTTCTCAGCACCTGTTTTTGGAAGCCTGAATTTGAATGAACAAAGCCTTTACCCATAGGTGCCACATAAGATACCAAGGATGAACTCCCCTATGAGCATAAGCAGAATGCTGGGGCACACCAGTGATCACACCCTGCCTATCATCAGAACAGCAGCTACCATGAGCTTTGTAAAGATTCGTGGGCCAGGCAAGTAACTGCAATGTCCTACAGAAGAAGCCAGGACATCACTGTAGACATAGGAACTTTGAGAAGGAATTATGTCCCAAGGACTTCAACAAACTCAGATTCATACATTTTCAAAAACACAGAATAAGGTTCAGGCTCTGTCCCAAGACTGAAACAAAGAGATATGACAAATGCAATGTCGAGTCCTGGTTTGGATTCTGAAACAGAAAAAATATAATAGTTGGGACCAACCAGGGCAAGGTAAAGGATGTTTAAAGACCAGCTACTCAGACTTCTTTTATAATTAGCTATGCTCATGAAAGATGGGAACTTTAGGGAAAAGGAAGTGGAGATTATACAGGAAGTTCTTACTGCAGTTTTTGCAACCTTTCTGTGTTTAAAATTATTATTTCAAAATAAGATATTTAAAATGTTCATTTTGCAAGCAACACACAAAAGATTATTAAAACTAAACAAAGAGACGACAGGAATCCTTTTGTGAAGACATTTCACAGTTACCGTGAAGGTTATGAAAACTGACATATCTCATTTTGTAAAATTTCAGACTACAAAGTAACCCTTGCAAAAAAAAAATGCTGCAAAGCACTGGTACTTCATCAGACATGACAGACTGCTACTCTTCAAGAATAGCTGCCCCAAGTGCTAGGGACATTTTACACTGTTACCCCAGCTACTTGCTGTATTTTGGGCTCAGCGTACCATGTGATGGAAATGTAGCTGAGGTGGGCAGGCCAGCCTCTTCTTGGAACACAGTTTGTTCCTAGGCCTTATGACCTAAGTGAGAGCATAGTGGAAAAGACAGCAGCAGGCTCCTTCCCTGCTCATCAAGTCCTGCCTTGGACACTGTTAGGGAGTCTGCACTGGCCTTCTGTATGTGTGACAACACTTCTGTACAGCCAACAGAGACAGCTAGGCTGCCATGCAGAGGCATGTGCTTCTGAGCCTGCTGGGAATGCAGCTCTGACTTCACAGCCAGAGGATGGCTACCCTCCAAAGCTGCTGCCACTGTGGTGCCAAGTGAGCATGCTCAGGCTTCAGTCCCCCAAGGACTACTACTGGAGACATCAGGGTATTATAGACGTGCTCAATTGTCTCCCAAAAGCCCATGCTGAAGGCTTGGCCTGCAGCCCATGGTGCTACTGGGAGGAAGTAGACCCTTGGGTGATGGGACATAGTAAAATGAAGTCGGGTCATGGGCGCATGTCCTTGAAGGGAAACTTGGGAGCTCAGCCCCTTCCCGTCTCTTTCACTTCCTGGCTGCCATGATGTGTACAGCTTCTCCACCCTGTGCTCTATCCTGATTTGCTGTTCTACCGGGCTGTTACCATGAAATGAATCCTCTGAAACCATGAGCCAAAATAACTTTCTTTCCTCAAGTTGTTTTTGTCAAGCATTTTGTCACAGTGGTGGCAAGCTGACTGGTACTCAGGTCATCCACTGGAGGACCAGTCAGTCATGGAACCAGACACTAAGCACAACAGCCAACTCCTCCTTGCCCCATCTCGCTCAGCAGCTTCTCAAACTTAGTAGTCTCCTATCTTATGCATGATCCCAGTGGTACACATTCGCTTACTTATTAACAGTCTATCTTCTGTGGCATTTACATTTAATGGCACTAGATAGCAAATCTAAAATGCAAAATCTTTAGAAAATGAACTACAAAGAAATAATAGTGCTAGTATTTACTTTTCGTGATATAACAGCTCTCCCACCAGCCCTCCCTCCCAAACATACTTTGGAAATGGCTGGCTTATTAAGTCACTAACACCACTCCCACACCCTGTATTCTGAGATTCCCTTAAATAAGAGATGGGGAGAAGTTGGAGTTGAGGCACTGGGAGGCTCTAGCCCACTCCAGATGCCTGGGCTGGGTGAGGCTGCAGCCCTCTAAACAGACCCCATACACGAGCCCTTGTTGACACACCTGTGTCCCACCTCCCTGAATGTGGTTGAAAGTACAAAGTGAGCATGCAATTTTCCTGCAAAAAAAATCTTTCCATTGCTACCCAAGACTGTAAAGCTAAAAATACAAAGTGGTTAAAGTACTATACACAGCCTGTACCTGAGAGCCCCCCCCACCACCTAGAGATCTGTCTGCCGATTCAGGACCATGCCATGGTATTGGCTTCCATGAGGGTCTTTAAGTCCTGTGTTCATGCCTTCATGCAGTCCCCCTGCCTCACTACTATGCACAGTGATTGCCTAGGCAGCCAGAGGACACCAGGAATGACAGTATTCTCCTTGCTCTTGTCATGGGGAAGCCCTGATGGCTTGTCCTAAACTGCTCCAACAGCCTTGGGGAGGAGCACTGTAGAGGGCACTGAAGCCTCCTGCCAACAGCCAGTGTCACCCCGCCACCTCAATGAATGGCAACCCTGGAAGAGGGCACTGCAGCCCTGGTCAAGATTTCCAATGACTATGTCCCTGGCTAACACCCTGATGGCAGGCTCACCATGATCCCGATCCACAAATGCCTACAAGCTGCTCCTAGATTCTTCACACTCCACACTCACTAAGTCTTGAGGTATTCTATCGCCCAGAAATAAAGAAGACACTTCATTTGCCTGTCCTGCTTCATGGTACAGCTGGTCTCTCACCTTGGACTAGCCACACTCAAACATGTTACCCTCCTCTCCCCAGTACACATGCACATCTCTTGGTGTATATGCATGCACATGCACACACATGTATCCACAGTTCTTCCTTATCCGTGGTTCAAGTTCTTCTGGTTTTTAGTTTCCCCGTGACAGTGCAGTCCAAATATATTAAATGGAAAATTCCACAAAGAAATAGTTCATAACTTTGAAATTGTGTGCTGTTCTAAAGTAGTATGGTGAAATCCTAGGCTGTCCAGGATGTGAATCATTCTTTTTCCAACATATCCACATTGTACATATAGAAGAAAAATATATATAAGTATATAGGGCTTGGATTTCCAGCAGATTTTTTTGTTTGTTTGATTGTTTGGAGGGGATGGGGGTAAAAAGATCATAATCTTCCTACCTCTGCCTTTCTGCCTCTGCCTCCCGAGTGGTAGGAGCATAGGTATACTACTTTGCCCAGCTAGAGTTTGGTACTATATCTTGTTTTAAAGTTCTACTAGGAGTTTTAGAATGTATCATCTGTGGAAAGAGGGGACTGTCATCACACACATAAACAGACCACAGACACACACACAAAACACACTGATTAAAATGAGCCTGAAACGGGCATGGTTGGTGCACACCTTTAATCCTCGCACTTGGGAGCAGAGGCAGGCGGATTTCTGTGAGTTCAAGGCCCCAAGCCTGGTCTACTGAGTGAGGTTCCAAGGACAGCTGGGAACTACAGGGAGACCCTGTCTCGAAAGACCAAAAAAAAAACAAAAAAAGAGCCTGAAATACTTGCTTCTCCTGGAATTCTGGCAATGTGCAGAAAAGAATGCATGGGACTTCATTTTTATGATCTCAGTGTTGGTCACAGGCCTTAATAGAGTGGATGCTCAACGAATGTTGACATAACAGAAGAATGAAGGGACTGAGGTGGGGAGGAGGAAGGAAGGCAGGGAGAGGGAAAAGGACTCCTGTGTTGGAGAGGTATGGGCCTTACCTAAATGTGGAGGTCTTACAATAGCTTTGGGAGGAGCAAGGTGATAGCTTCTACAAAATTCATATCAAACATTAAATTCTATCTTCAAGAAATCACAAAGCGTGACCAGCTGAGCCTCTCTCCGTGCCCTGCTCTTCTTTCCAGGACTATATATCACTTCTTTCCAAGACTATATATCACTTCTGTCCTGGGCCCTCAAGGAGACCCTCCCATCAAAAAGAACATCATGAGAAAAAGCAGAGTGGAGAGTTGCACACCAGCATTCAGTCAGAAAGCAACAGCATGAGAGGCATTAAAATGGCCAGTCACCTGGTCATTACAACATTCTAGACAAATATACAGACCATCAAAACATTTGCTTTTACTGAGAGGTGATTACATAGACGTTCGTTGTTATCATTTGTTCTTCTATATGTTAATAATTCATAGTAAATATTTTAACTGGGAAAAATTGACAAGAACATACATAAAATGAGCTCTGCTCACAGAAACCATAAGTTTTGTGAAAAAAGTTTTATTTACTAAATTAAATGAGCCATTCATTTTGATAAGACTATAGATCTTAATTGCCTATTGAATGCACTTTTTTCTGAATTTTTCCTTCCAAATTGGGTGATGAAAACAAGACCACAGTGCCAGCCCTACCAAGGCCTTTTTATGTTTTTCCCAAAGGACACAGTCATCAGAGGCTAACGACAGCCTCTGACCTGAGCAGGAAACCAAAGGGAAAGGAAACAACACCGCTCCCGAACAGCCAGACACCAAGCTCCCACCTAGGCATAACACCCTGGCTGGAAGCCTTGTTCACGGCAGAAATAACTTCAGTAAGAGCCAGAAAAGAAATAAATTTAATTTACCAATAATTCCACCTCCTCAAGCCATATCTGGAGCACATGTGTACATTCAGCATGTGACCAAAAACCAAAATTGATCACACTTTTTTATTTCTGTTTTAAATGTGGGCAATGGCTATCATTTTTCTCTTATTCTTACCTGTTTTTAAAATGTCGGCACACATATGTCAACCTCATCAATTTTTTAAATATTTTTAAATTTATACATCTGGGTATCTTGCCCTGCATGTAAGTGCATATGTGTGTACAATGCCCGCAGAGACCAAAAAAGGGCAAAGTCCCCTGCAACTGGAGCTATGGAATGTTGTTAGTGCAAGATCAAGCCAGATCTTAGCCTCTGAGGCATCTCTGATCTAAGAAGGGACATCAGAGACTCAGGACTGGCTAGGTGGTGGCAGTGAGCAGGACAACAATCCAAATCTGCATGGAAAGGCTTTGTAGAAACCTCCAAATGGAGCTGTCAGCAAGATTTAAACCTCCTTACATAACCATGAAGGCACCTCCTGCCAAGCCCAGGCTTGGCTGGTATACTGTTCTAATAAGGAAATTCACTGCCACTGGTATATTCATCTAGCACACACAAAAAATAAAGACCGATGCTTGCGTCAGCAGTACATATACTAGAGTTGGAAAGATACGGAAATGGTTACCATGGTCTCTGCACAAGGATAACATACAAATTTGAGAAGCAGTCCATATTATTTTTGAAGGCTCTATAACAAGGAACAAAGTGCCGCAGGAGAAGCTTCCATTCAAGCTGTTGATCAGGGTAGTCCAAAAGACTTGAAAAATTACACAGGTTATTGCAACAGCCCTTGTTTACCTTCCAGCCTTGGGAATGTAAGGAGTATTGCTGAAGACGGGACGTACTTCAGACACAGGTCTTGGAGCATGGAACAGCAACTGACCTGGAAGGCTTCTTTCTCCTTGATGACTAGCTCTCATAGTTTAAATAGGGGAATATAACCATCCAATGACGTATTATCTTGGGGCTCCTCCCATTCCCCTACCACAGACTCTACCCATTTTTCTTTCTAGTTGGGCCTCAATCATCAGTGTTTACTGCCCTGCTACACACAGGGACATTTACACATATACATTTGTGGACAGCTGATAATTGCTGATATAGGAAGATGGCCATCTATTATATTATCCTCTTATGTGGGTTTGAAGTTTTCTATATTACAAAGTTATAAAGATAAGTGTCTTAGAAAAATTGCCATAATTAAAACAGACTAACTCTTGTGATAAACAGAAAATTACTGCACAAACTACAAGAAGCAAGAAAACTAATGCAGGCAGAGAAAGCAATTGGGCTAGGGCATCAGTGGTTGGAGTGGGTTGCTAATGGATTAGCTCATTAGTCTACTATCATCGCTCACATAAATTCTGTGGTAATCAAAGCTATTTGTATCTAGATTAATTTACCAGAGTTCACGACCTTGTTTGAAAAACAAGGATACTGAATTGGAAACATTCCCACTAGATGCTCATTTCTTAGATTATTACAGACCCTAAAAGCCTGGGTTCTTGTTTTGTCATTACTGAAATTAAACTGAAATAGGATATCATAACATAGTAAAGAGTCTAATAACCAAAAGCATTCTTCAATATAACTTGGTATTTAGATTACATATTAAAATGAAATGCAAAAGTATGAGCCATAAACATTCATTTTCTAAGTCATCATGGTTACTTTTTAAAATAATATGTACCTCACAAAAGACCAGTAATACTGATGAGCTCAAAAGGAGGTTCTTTTTACATAATAGGAAAACTTTTATTTGTACATATTAAAGTTGAAGATTCTCATTAGTTTAACCTTTTACTCAGCCTGTCAAACACAGTGTTGTCAACGGTGAGATGCACAGATGCACAGGGGGTAGGCCAGTGTGACTGCCACAACTCTGGCTTGGAGTAAGGCAGCTCAGAAGTAAGAGCTGAAGGCAGCTTTGCAAATAAATAATGAGGGCCTCTGGTCAGCCTCACCCAGCCTTCACAGAGAAAGATCAAACAGACCTAGCTGCCCTCTGCACCTACCTCTACAGTGAATCCAACTATTCCCATGACCAAATGAAAAGGACATGAAAACTTTCTGGAGTAGCTGACTCCTGGAAGTCTGAGTACCCACTCACTGCACTGAACAATGTTGAGGCACTAGCTGTTTAGACAGACCATCTTAAAAAATAAGAAACATTCAAGCAGAAGAAATCTGAGGTAGTGCAACCTGCGAGATGTCTTGTTGACACCCAACGCTCTAATCTGATAGCCATGCCATGTGAGCTTGAACCCAGTTACTGATGAGGAGGACCAAGCTTTTCCCTTCCATTATTGTACAGGCCAAAGTGGGTGGCTGTAAAGCTGTGAGACAAACTGTTAGTCCTCAAACATGATGTTAATAATCATAGTCTACTATTTAATATCACCCTTCTTCGGTACAATTACTTCATTTTTATAAAGTCAAAGTTTTATTTTAAAGTTATAAATTTCTCCAAAACAACTTCCTAATATTTCACTTAAAAACAAATTCTGAGGAAGTCTGCCAGAGCTACTTTAGAAAGAAAAAAAAACTATTAGCAGTTTATGAGTTAGTATCTAATTCTTAAAAAGCACGCCGTTTCTGCTCTGCTTATATGCCTCTTTCATTAATTATAAGCCACTAATAAGTAAAATTATTTGGATTTTACAAGCTGCTTTAATTTTTGGAGTATTCTTATTTCACACTCAAAAGTCAAATTCAAAAACTACTTTCATGTATTAGTATACCTTAATACTTCAAAGAAAGCTACTTTATGAATGTGCTAATTGTTCTTCAGTTCATTAAGTAGGATAGGATTCAGCTACAGCCAGCTTGCTAAGAGCCCAAACACAGCTGATATACCATTCCTGCTTCAGGAAGTCTCAGGTATGCTGGCAAAAATTTTCTCTCTTAAAGTAGTCAACCAGCACCTGCCTCCAATCACCTCTCTTCTCCAGTCTTCAGTGTCCATGCCCTGAAAAGTAAAGTGAAGCTGGGCATGGCAAATGCATCCTAGCACTCTGGAGGCAACGGCAGGTGGATCTTTGTGAGTTCAAGGCCAGCCTGGTTACTAAATGAGTCCAGACCAGCTGGGCGCTACAAGGAGACCTTATCAAAAAGACCAAAAAAAAAAAAGAAAAGAAAAAGTAAAGTGAGACTAAATTCAAAAATAATGGAATGGGCGGAGAGATGGCCTACAGTTAAGAGCACCAACTGTTCTTGGCAGAGGCCTAGGTTCGATCCCCAGCACCCAATGGTTGCTAACAACCAATTTTAACTCCAGTTCCAGAGGAATCATCACCCTCTTCTGACCTCTGAGCATTGGCCACGACACAGGTGCACAAACCTACATGCAGTCGTACATTCATACACATAAAAAATGATTATATTTCTCAGGAGATTCAAGACAAACAGCAACTGAGCCTCGTGTTACTGCTCTCTATTAGTTTCTTATTTGTTTATTGGGTTTGGCCTGATTTGCTTGGCGGTTTTTTTTTATTTGTTTCTGTTTAGTTTTTCTTTTTTAGACAGGGCTTTCATATAACCCAGCTGGCTTTGAACTTCTTATCCTTCTCCTTTGCTCCAGAGGTTAGGATTACAAGACACGCTAACATATTCCCAGTTTTCTATGTGGTGGTTGGGAATGAACTCAGGGCTTTGCGCACACTAGGCAAGCACCTAACTGCTGCAGTTTCTGCTCATGACTTCTTATCCAGCTCTGTAACATGGAACAAAAATATGTAAAAAGTAGGCAGTTTAGTGAGGAAAATAATGTGAGTGAATTTAAAGTTGCACACAAGGCAGATGCTAAGAAAGCAGCTATAATTGTTAAAAAGATTAACACCACTGAAGAGGAACAGTGCTCAGCCCCAGGAAAATAGGAAAGTATCCTAAGGGCAAGAAAGCCTCCGCCCTTGAAAATTCTTCTTGTCCATGCAAATTTAATTTGAAGGAGAGAACATAAACTGACACTGGAAGGGGGAGGGAGATTCTCTACTCAAAAAAAAAAAAAAACTGTCCACATAGTAGAGTACCGGTTCAGCAGGAGTGTGAGGGGATCATGTAGGCTTATGAAGGTTCCAGAAAGCCTCTGAGGCCAGGTAATGTTTGGTAGATTTGAACATTCAATTCCCCTTGTGGGTGAGCCTGTGGTAAGGATCAGCTGGAGAAAGTGGGTCTATGGACATGAGTATGAAATTTCCTTATCTGGGTCCCATTTCTTGTCCTCTTTCTGCTTTCTGACTGCAGATGTAATGTAACCAGCCACCTCACTCTCCTCTACTGTGTCCACCATGATGGACTATTATCTGTTCTTAAGCTGAAAGCCAAATACCTTTTCCTTTTCTTTTAAGTACATATTGCAAGCATTTGGTCAAGAGAAAAGTAAATTAATATATGGCTCTTGCCAAAGCTCCTTAAAGCTACATGTAAGATAGAGCAGCCTAGGAGTCAAGAATGGTGATACACATCTTAGCCTAGTTCCTGGGAGACTGAGGCAAGGAGGATCATTTAGGCCTTGGAGTTCAAGGCAAGCCACAGTAACACATGATTCCCTACCTTAAAAAAAAAAAAAAAGGTAAGCAGCCCAGATACACTTCATAAAGCTGAAGCCAGAGCATTATCTCACACCACATCCCTAGAAGGCTGAAAGAGAGCTCCAACCCACCAAGGCCCTCAAGGCTGCACACAGCTTGAGCCAAAACCTCAGATGGGCTTCTCTAGACAGCCTGCTAGTTCCTGAAATAGCAAGAATCAAGTAGGAATCAGAGAGCAAAAGGGCTTCCCAAGATCTTGTTTGACCTTTAATTTTCCTAAGAGCTCCTCTACCAGACTGAAAACACAAAACTGAAAAGGGCCATTTATCACACGGCTTTAGAAAATACTTTTGTTTTTTTTCTTTTTTTTTGGCATTTTGTTGGACATAGGGTCTCCCTGTGGCCCAGCTGGCCTAGAACTCACTCGTTAGACCAGGCGGCCTTGAACCTCATAGAATCCGCCTGCCTCTGCCTCCTGTGGGATTAAAGGCATTGTCACCATGCCCAATGAAAATACTTTATTCTTACAACCAGTATTTTCCAGGTACTATTTACTGAGGAAGTCCCCCCAAAAGCTTAGAAGTGCATGTAACTTTAAGAATGGAGTGTAAGAGTCTATGTATATCTGAAATGCAAACACTTCCATGTACCGATAGGCTGTCCTCTGCATCACAGTCACCTCAGACCACTCATCTAAGTTCCAGCTCAGCAACAGTCAGTGCTGCCTAACATGCTCTGAGGTCTTTGTGCTGCAAGCCTTCTCAGAAGCATGAAAGCTGCTTGGGCAACCAAGAGGCAGGAACAGTTGCCAAAGGCCTATCCTCAGCCCTGAAAGAAACAGTGGCAGACAATTCTGCATCCAATATAAATATGAAAATGTGGTTAGTCCTATGCTTCAAGCCTTTAAGTAGTGTTCTTAGTCTAGATCTGAAATTATGCCCCAAGAGATGCCCGATTGTGGGATAAATCATTTCTTCTTCAAAACGGGCTTACCACCAGACAAGCCTGCCAGGTTCCCCACAAGATGTGCCCTGCTGGTCCTACGGAAAGTGCACAAGATTTTGGAGTTCTGAGACTTTGGGGGACAGGGAGTATATAAAAAGGACCTACCACATGAGGTGGGCTCTCGCCATTTTGACTAGCATGAGTTGCAGAGAGCATGGGGTTCGCTCAGGCACTCCAGGCGGCCATGTTGAACCGGGGCACATGTGTGGCTTGAGGGAGTGTGTGTTTCTTTGCCATTAATGTCGTATGTCTCCCATTAAATCCTCTGTTTAACTAGATTGGAGCCGCCTTTTCTTGAATTTGCTTGCAGCAAGCAGCAGAGAAGGTGGGGGGCCCCCTCTGGGGTGCTCCAGGGCGTAGCTGCGTGCTGTGAGTGCCCCCCACCCTGGGAAGAAAGTTTCTCTGCTACACAGAGAACAAAAACTGTAGTTCTCAGCCTTGGCTATGTAAGTGGAAAATCTTTATGCTTAGATCACACTCTAAGATAAGAGACTACCCTCTTAGGGTGGGGCCCAGCTACTCAATTTCTGCCTTATCTAGCTTAGGGGTTCCAACACTGGCCAGGAGTGCAGGCAAAAGAGCCCTTCAAAAGACCATAAAATGCAGTCTGGCCACTCTCAAGGGGATAATCACTAGGGTTTATGATAAACTCTCTGCTAGCCAGACACAGTGGCACAGCTATAAACTAGCACTCATAGCAGTCACAAGCAGAAGAATCCTAGCTTGATAAACAACCTGTGCGCTACACAGTAAAACCTATTAAAAACAGAACTCTCTTTTAACCAGAATGTGTTAGACATAAGGGATCCACAGAAGTGGGATGCAGCTAGACAGATTACATACCAACAGATGGTTTCTGTTCTATAGAAATAGACTCACACTGCATATATTCTTTAGAAATACTCTTATTTCACATCACTATATATATATATGTTATCATATTTTTCCAATTTAAGTTCATACATCTCTATTGACTCAATTTTTAAAAATATTAGATAGGTGTCTAACACCTTTTTTGAAAGCTACTCTTGGGGTTGGAGAGATTGGCTCAGTGGTTAAGAGCACTGACTGCTGCTTGCAGAGACCGGGTTTCATTCCCAGCACAACATGGCAGCTAACACCAATCCAGAACATCCAGTTGCAGGAGAATCTGATGCCCTCTTTGACTTCCATAGCCACTGCACACAGAAGGTACACTTACATATGCACAGGCAATACAACTCAATATAATAAATAAAATATAAAAATAAATAAAATTTTAAAAAAAAGAAAAGCCACTTCTTACCCAGTGATCTGAAATGGAGTACTGAGTCTGTGCTCCTCACTGTGGAGCACTGAGTCTGTGCTCCTCACTGTGGAAGTCTGTACCATGTGACAAAATAGGCCTCATACATTCATGGCAGACAGAAGGTTTCTCAGGAAGTGGTAATTGGGCAACTGCTTAGCAATTATGGAAAATTAATCATTTTAGATCCTTAGTTTATACTGTACCTTAGAACACATTCCAGTAGAGTTAAAGAGATAAATGTAATTGAAAGGAATCTCTCAGAGCATACTGACCTTCCTAAATATCAAAATGTATTACACTGCTGTAGTAATGAAAGCAGATGGTGCTGGCAGAGTGGGAGAGAAAGCTATTAGCAGACAAGCAGAGAATTCCTATGCACTCACATTGTGTGAGAGTCCAGCCATGCTCAAAGAACATGTAGAATAAGTGTGTCACTTCCATGACTGAGGAAGTGGGGCTGACAGCCTTGGGCCACGCTTGCCCTTTGAATGGAACTTCTTTGAACAGGAGGGCAGCAGCACACCAGCCACGAAGGACCCTCACCACTGCCTTTCCCACCTATTTACAGTCTGAGAGACTGCTCAGCTTGGGCGTGAGAACCCAGAAAGGGAAAACAAGGTGGCTTGCAGCTCCTTTTCCAACTCCTTTTCTTTCACTACCCCTCAGTAAATGGAAGGGAGACATTGGCAGAGCACATGTGTAATGAGAAGTGAACAAAAACAGGTAAACTAATTTGCACTATTCTGGTAGAAATTAACTATATAAACTATATGCATGAACTACAAAATACAAATTGCAAGTTAAGCATGCATTTAAAACTGGTGCTGCACACTGTAAGTGGTAAAAGTCATGCTAATAATACAAACATTTTACTCTTCTTTGTTAGACTGACATTAAACAGAAAGGGCACCATGACGAATAAGAGATGAGCTGAGGAAAGGAAGGATTTTGATTTCCCCTGCTTTTTGATCAAGGAATCTGGGATTTTCATTTTACAGCAAAGCTCTGAAAAAGAACCACCCCACCCTGTCAGTGTCCTAAGAAAAAGATCCAGCAGATGCCACGGCACCCAGGCTAGGGCACTGGCCTATCCTCCTGGTCCCTCCTTGTCCAGCCAAGCTCTGTGACCTCAAACTTCACTTCTGACTGGAGCCACCTCTGGCCCCATCCATGGGATCTGCTGTCGCTAGTCTAGGGTGCAGCCTAGGCAATGTGATTTTTTTTTTTTTGGTCTTTTCAAACAGGGTCTCATGTAGCCCAGCTGTCTGGAACTCCTCTGTAGACCAGCCTTGGCCTTGAACTCACAAAAGACCCTCTCTGCCTCCAAGTGGTAGGATTAAGGCGTGCACAACACGCCCGGCGGCAATGTGATTTTAATGCACACAGTGTTGAAAAGCAGCAGCTTAAAATGGAAGTTACCAGGTACCAGGCACACTACCCACTGAGAGCTATGGACCTCGTAGCTGGCCCTTCAAGCAAGACCTGCCGTGACACCAAATGAGAAAACGTGCCTGCTTCCCATAGCCACAGTCTCATCCTTCATCCACAGCTAAGGATCACTGGGTACTTTGTGACTCAGCTTTCTATCTCTGTGGCAAAATACTTGAGATGAGCAATGTGGGAAGAAAAAGTTATTATAATTCACTGTTTCAAAGGTTTCAGCCCAGAGTTGTTTGGCCCCACTGTTTTAGGCTGGGAGTAAGGTAGCACACCATGTCAAGAAGCATGTGGTCTCTTTACCTTCTGGTGGCCAGAAACCAGAGAGATGGGAAAGGGCTGAGATCTCAATGTTCCCTGCAAGGGCAGACCACCAACCTCCTTCTACAAGGCATTAACTCCTAAAGGTCTCAACAGCAGTTGATCATCTCACCCTTTCTCTTTGATGTCAATAATTTTCTTCAAGGCCTACTATAGCTTAGAATCAAAATGTCACTCCTCCATATGTTAAAGACTTGCTCCCTAGCTGCCTCTGGCACAACTGGTCCTGCGGAACCACAACAGATTCACATAAAAAAAGGACAGCAGAGCCTTNTTGGAAACAACAACAACAACAACAACAGAAAGGACTGTATCAAAGAACTGACTGAAACAGTGAACTTCTGCTCAAAACAGTCAACTTCCTCATGGAGAATATTGAGAAAGACTGAGAAAGAGATGAAAAGCATGTTTGGCAGAATGCATGAGCTCTGGCGGGGTGGGGGAATGGGCAGGAACACAGGTCTAGATTTGTTAAAAAAATAAAAATAAGGGGCTGGAGAGATGGCCTAGCGGTTAAGAGCGCCGACTGCTCTTGCAGAGGACCCGAGTTCGATCCCCAGCACCCACATGGCGGCCGAGAGCTGTCTGAAACTCCAATTCCAGGAGAACTCCAGTTCCAGGGGAGTCCGACACCCTCTTCTGACCTCCGCGGCGTTGCACGTCACGGGTGCACAGACTTGCATGCAGACAATACATTCATACACATATGGAAATAAATAAAATTTAAAAAAATAGTAAATAAAATATTTTAAAAAAATAAATTAGGGCTGTTGGGATAGCGCAGCCATTAAAGGCTGAGGCTGAGAACCGCAAAAATAAATTAATAAATAATAAAAATAAAAATAAATTAAAAAAATAAAAATAAATTTATGTTAAAAAAACCCAAAAAATAAATAAATAAATAAATAAAATAAAATAAAAAATTAAACGTAAAGAAATTGGAAGAGGTCAGAAGATGGCTCCTCTACATGCTTCACTGTATAAGCAGTGTGCAAGTGACCTGAATTTGATCCTGCAATTCATGTAAGGTGGAAGGGAGAGAAGTGACTATACAAGTTGTCCTCTGGCCTACACACACACACACACACACACACACAAAATAATTAAAGAAATTGAAGTATATACGTATATCAGGAAACTACTTCAAAATCCCCAGCAAAATGCAGGAAGAAGGGTGACCAGCAAGCAGAGGATGATAAAATGTTGGTAATAATGAGGATTTTTTTTTTTTTTGTCTTTTTGAGTCAGGGTCTCCCTTTAGCCCCAAGCTGGCTTGGAATTCACTTTGTAAACCAGGCTGGTCTTGAATTCACAGAGATCCTCCTGCCTATGCCTCCTGAGTACTGGGATTAAAGACATGCACTACCACCCCAAGCTGAGGATGTTTCTAAAGAAGGACATGAGCAAATGTGAGAGGACTGTGGTTAGAAGGTGCACAGGGAGTCTTCCAGGCCTGACCAACGGCCTTCACTTTCTGGCCCAGGCAGATCTTCTCTTCAGGTTAACCAACCACCTCGGTTTGTCTGGAGCCATCCAGGTTTCAGCACTGAAAGTCTCACATTCCAGAAAAATTCCTCAGCCTTTGGAAAACCTCATCCTGTGTGCGTGCGTGCGTGCGTGCGTGCCTGCATGCGAAGCACAGGCGGCCACACATACATATGCACACTAAGAATGTGGAGGTAAATACTCAAAAAGCTAGGTATAGTTCCAGAATTCGGGAAACTGTTTGCAGAAAAGTCTAGAAGCCAGGCACGGTAGCACATGCCTGTAATCCCAGCATTAGGAAGGCTGAAGCAAGAGGATCACCAAGAGTTTGAGGCCAGCCTGGATGATATAGTGAGTCCCAGGTCAGCCTGAATAAAAGAGTGAGAACTTGTCTCAAAAAAAATTAGAAATGCTCTAAAGTAAAACAACCTTCCTCACTGGGTACCTACCTGCCACCACTGCAGATTTATAATCAATATATTCAATATCGGTTCCATAAAGATAGGAACTCTTTACCATTGTCTATGAAGACCCAGTGCCACCTTTGTACCAACCCATTTCTAGAGCACCCCAAGAGCCTTGAAAAAGACCACTCCATAGGCAGTGAGGCCATCAGGCTGACTATGCACAAACCCAGACAATTTGCAATTTGGACTCTCTCAGGTCCAACCTACACCAGTGTGGGCATCAGGCATCTGTGCATCTCTCCCACAGCTGAGCATCCTGAGACTGAAAGCACACGCTCCCTCAGTGCAGTCAGAGGCCTTTTCCTTCTCAGCACCTGTTTTTGGAAGCCTGAATTTGAATGAACAAAGCCTTTACCCATAGGTGCCACATAAGATACCAAGGATGAACTCCCCTATGAGCATAAGCAGAATGCTGGGGCACACCAGTGATCACACCCTGCCTATCATCAGAACAGCAGCTACCATGAGCTTTGTAAAGATTCGTGGGCCAGGCAAGTAACTGCAATGTCCTACAGAAGAAGCCAGGACATCACTGTAGACATAGGAACTTTGAGAAGGAATTATGTCCCAAGGACTTCAACAAACTCAGATTCATACATTTTCAAAAACACAGAATAAGGTTCAGGCTCTGTCCCAAGACTGAAACAAAGAGATATGACAAATGCAATGTCGAGTCCTGGTTTGGATTCTGAAACAGAAAAAATATATTAGTGGGACAACCAGGGCAAGTAAAGGAGTTAAAGACCAGCTACCAGACTTCTTTTAATAATTCAGCTATGCTCATGAAAGATGGGAACTTTAGGGAAAAGGAAGTGGAGATTATACAGGAAGTTCTTACTGCAGTTTTTGCAACCTTTCTGTGTTTAAAATTATTATTTCAAAATAAGATATTTAAAAATGTTCATTTTGCAAGCAACACACAAAAGATTATTAAAACTAAACAAAGAGACGACAGGAATCCTTTTGTGAAGACATTTCACAGTTACCGTGAAGGTTATGAAAACTGACATATCTCATTTTGTAAAATTTCAGACTACAAAGTAACCCTTGCAAAAAAAAAATGCTGCAAAGCACTGGTACTTCATCAGACATGACAGACTGCTACTCTTCAAGAATAGCTGCCCCAAGTGCTAGGGACATTTTACACTGTTACCCCAGCTACTTGCTGTATTTTGGGCTCAGCGTACCATGTGATGGAAATGTAGCTGAGGTGGGCAGGCCAGCCTCTTCTTGGAACACAGTTTGTTCCTAGGCCTGATGACCTAAGTGAGAGCATAGTGGAAAAGACAGCAGCAGGCTCCTTCCCTGCTCATCAAGTCCTGCCTTGGACACTGTTAGGGAGTCTGCACTGGCCTTCTGTATGTGTGACAACACTTCTGTACAGCCAACAGAGACAGCTAGGCTGCCATGCAGAGGCATGTGCTTCTGAGCCTGCTGGGAATGCAGCTCTGACTTCACAGCCAGAGGATGGCTACCCTCCAAAGCTGCTGCCACTGTGGTGCCAAGTGAGCATGCTCAGGCTTCAGTCCCCCAAGGACTACTACTGGAGACATCAGGGTATTATAGACGTGCTCAATTGTCTCCCAAAAGCCCATGCTGAAGGCTTGGCCTGCAGCCCATGGTGCTACTGGGAGGAAGTAGACCCTTGGGTGATGGGACATAGTAAAATGAAGTCGGGTCATGGGCGCATGTCCTTGAAGGGAAACTTGGGAGCTCAGCCCCTTCCCGTCTCTTTCACTTCCTGGCTGCCATGATGTGTACAGCTTCTCCACCCTGTGCTCTATCCTGATTTGCTGTTCTACCGGGCTGTTACCATGAAATGAATCCTCTGAAACCATGAGCCAAAATAACCCTTCCCCCTGATATCCAAGCATTTTGTCACAGTGGTGGCAAGCTGACTGGTACTCAGGTCATCCACTGGAGGACCAGTCAGTCATGGAACCAGACACTAAGCACAACAGCCAACTCCTCCTTGCCCCATCTCGCTCAGCAGCTTCTCAAACTTAGTAGTCTCCTATCTTATGCATGATCCCAGTGGTACACATTCGCTTACTTATTAACAGTCTATCTTCTGTGGCATTTACATTTAATGGCACTAGATAGCAAATCTAAAATGCAAAATCTTTAGAAAATGAACTACAAAGAAATAATAGTGCTAGTATTTACTTTTCGTGATATAACAGCTCTCCCACCAGCCCTCCCTCCCAAACATACTTTGGAAATGGCTGGCTTATTAAGTCACTAACACCACTCCCACACCCTGTATTCTGAGATTCCCTTAAATAAGAGATGGGGAGAAGTTGGAGTTGAGGCACTGGGAGGCTCTAGCCCACTCCAGATGCCTGGGCTGGGTGAGGCTGCAGCCCTCTAAACAGACCCCATACACGAGCCCTTGTTGACACACCTGTGTCCCACCTCCCTGAATGTGGTTGAAAGTACAAAGTGAGCATGCAATTTTCCTGCAAAAAAAATCTTTCCATTGCTACCCAAGACTGTAAAGCTAAAAATACAAAGTGGTTAAAGTACTATACACAGCCTGTACCTGAGAGCCCCCCCCACCACCAGCCATAGAGATCTGTCTGCCGATTCAGGACCATGCCATGGTATTGGCTTCCATGAGGGTCTTTAAGTCCTGTGTTCATGCCTTCATGCAGTCCCCCTGCCTCACTACTATGCACAGTGATTGCCTAGGCAGCCAGAGGACACCAGGAATGACAGTATTCTCCTTGCTCTTGTCATGGGGAAGCCCTGATGGCTTGTCCTAAACTGCTCCAACAGCCTTGGGGAGGAGCACTGTAGAGGGCACTGAAGCCTCCTGCCAACAGCCAGTGTCACCCCGCCACCTCAATGAATGGCAACCCTGGAAGAGGGCACTGCAGCCCTGGTCAAGATTTCCAATGACTATGTCCCTGGCTAACACCCTGATGGCAGGCTCACCATGATCCCGATCCACAAATGCCTACAAGCTGCTCCTAGATTCTTCACACTCCACACTCACTAAGTCTTGAGGTATTCTATCGCCCAGAAATAAAGAAGACACTTCATTTGCCTGTCCTGCTTCATGGTACAGCTGGTCTCTCACCTTGGACTAGCCACACTCAAACATGTTACCCTCCTCTCCCCAGTACACATGCACATCTCTTGGTGTATATGCATGCACATGCACACACATGTATCCACAGTTCTTCCTTATCCGTGGTTCAAGTTCTCTTGGTTTTAGTTACCCGTGATCAGTTGCAGTCCAAAAATAGTAAATGGAAAATTCCACAAAGAAATAGTTCATAACTTTGAAATTGTGTGCTGTTCTAAAGTAGTATGGTGAAATCCTAGGCTGTCCAGGATGTGAATCATTCTTTTTCCAACATATCCACATTGTACATATAGAAGAAAAATATAGTATATAGTATATAGGGCTTGATTTCCAGCAGGATTGTTTTATGTTTGTTTGATTGTTTGGAGGGGATGGGGGTAAAAAGATCATAATCTTCCTACCTCTGCCTTTCTGCCTCTGCCTCCCGAGTGGTAGGAGCATAGGTATACTACTTTGCCCAGCTAGAGTTTGGTACTATATCTTGTTTTAAAGTTCTACTAGGAGTTTTAGAATGTATCATCTGTGGAAAGAGGGGACTGTCATCACACACATATACAGACACAGACACACACACACACACACTGATTAAAATGAGCCTGAAACCGGGCATGGTGGTGCAAACCTTAAATCATAGCACTGGGACCTCGCCCTTCCGCTCCTAGAGTCCACGATGTGCGCTACAAATTGTTCACTATACCGAGCACCCGTATAATTGCGATGACGGACAGAGAAGCGAGCGCGTGTGTCTCCAGTTTTCCTCACGAACGGAGTCCCGTTTCCCTCCAGAAGCGCTACCTCTGGATGCGGATAGAAATAGGGATGCACAGATTAGACGCGATCTACGCCATGTCCTCGACGTGTTCCCTCCCTTCACTTTCCACTCATTATCGGCTCTATCCTCTCTTCCCTTCTCCCTCGTGCCTGTCGCCTTTCTCTCTATGTTCTCCATCTGCTTAGGGGCCCGACCGAGACCGCCGGAACCCGCTCCTTGCGCTCGGGTGACGCGCTTATTCTAGATTTTTCGATGGGTCCTTTCCACCTCTTGCTCCACCGCCCACCTACCCACCCCGGCGCTTGCTAGAGCGCCGCGGATCATCAGCTTGTTTTGAAACGACACTCCTCTTCCCTCCTTCTTCCAGAGACTCCACTTCCCTTCATCCCACCCCATTCTTATTCTTTTATTTCTTATAACCTTTCCGTCTTCCTTCTTTATCCCACAGCCTTATTCTCCCTTCTCAGTCTGGTTTCTCCCATCTCGCTACCATAACCGATCCACCAAGAGCCTGAAATACTTGCTTCTCCTGGAATTCTGGCAATGTGCAGAAAAGAATGCATGGGACTTCATTTTTATGATCTCAGTGTTGGTCACAGGCCTTAATAGAGTGGATGCTCAACGAATGTTGACATAACAGAAGAATGAAGGGACTGAGGTGGGGAGGAGGAAGGAAGGCAGGGAGAGGGAAAAGGACTCCTGTGTTGGAGAGGTATGGGCCTTACCTAAATGTGGAGGTCTTACAATAGCTTTGGGAGGAGCAAGGTGATAGCTTCTACAAAATTCATATCAAACATTAAATTCTATCTTCAAGAAATCACAAAGCGTGACCAGCTGAGCCTCTCTCCGTGCCCTGCTCTTCTTTCCAGGACTATATATCACTTCTTTCCAAGACTATATATCACTTCTGTCCTGGGCCCTCAAGGAGACCCTCCCATCAAAAAGAACATCATGAGAAAAAGCAGAGTGGAGAGTTGCACACCAGCATTCAGTCAGAAAGCAACAGCATGAGAGGCATTAAAATGGCCAGTCACCTGGTCATTACAACATTCTAGACAAATATACAGACCATCAAAACATTTGCTTTTACTGAGAGGTGATTACATAGACGTTCGTTGTTATCATTTGTTCTTCTATATGTTAATAATTCATAGTAAATATTTTAACTGGGAAAAATTGACAAGAACATACATAAAATGAGCTCTGCTCACAGAAACCATAAGTTTTGTGAAAAAAGTTTTATTTACTAAATTAAATGAGCCATTCATTTTGATAAGACTATAGATCTTAATTGCCTATTGAATGCACTTTTTTCTGAATTTTTCCTTCCAAATTGGGTGATGAAAACAAGACCACAGTGCCAGCCCTACCAAGGCCTTTTTATGTTTTTCCCAAAGGACACAGTCATCAGAGGCTAACGACAGCCTCTGACCTGAGCAGGAAACCAAAGGGAAAGGAAACAACACCGCTCCGAACAGCCAGACACCAAGCTCCCACCTAGGCATAACACCCTGGCTGGAAGCCTTGTTCACGGCAGAAATAACTTCAGTAAGAGCCAGAAAAGAAATAAATTTAATTTACCAATAATTCCACCTCCTCAAGCCATATCTGGAGCACATGTGTACATTCAGCATGTGACCAAAAACCAAAATTGATCACACTTTTTTATTTCTGTTTTAAATGTGGGCAATGGCTATCATTTTTCTCTTATTCTTACCTGTTTTTAAAATGTCGGCACACATATGTCAACCTCATCATTTTTAAATATTTTTAAATTTTATACATCTGGGTATCTTGCCTGCATGTAAGTGCATATGTGTGTACAATGCCCGCAGAGACCAAAAAAGGGCAAAGTTCCCCTGAAACTGGAGCTATGGACAGCTGTTAGCTGCAAGATCAGCCAGATTCTTAGCCTCTGAGGCATCTCTGATCTAAGAAGGGACATCAGAGACTCAGGACTGGCTAGGTGGTGGCAGTGAGCAGGACAACAATCCAAATCTGCATGGAAAGGCTTTGTAGAAACCTCCAAATGGAGCTGTCAGCAAGATTTAAACCTCCTTACATAACCATGAAGGCACCTCCTGCCAAGCCCAGGCTTGGCTGGTATAACTGTTCATAATAAGGAAATTCACTGCCACTGGTATATTCATCTAGCACACACAAAAAATAAAGACCGATGCTTGCGTCAGCAGTACATATACTAGAGTTGGAAAGATACGGAAATGGTTACCATGGTCTCTGCACAAGGATAACATACAAATTTGAGAAGCAGTCCATATTATTTTTGAAGGCTCTATAACAAGGAACACAGTGCCAGGCAGAAGAAACTTCCCTTCAAGCTGTTGATCAGGGTAGTCCAAGACTTGAAAAATAACACAGGTTATTGCAACAGCCCTTGTTTACCTTCCAGACCTTGAATGTAAGGACCGTATTGCTGAAGACAGGACATACTTCAGACACAGGTCTTGGAGCATGGAACAGCAACTGACCTGGAAGGCTTCTTTCTCCCTGATGACTAGCTCTCATAGTTTAAATAGGGGAATATAACCATCCAATGACGTATTATCTTGGGGCTCCTCCCATTCCCCTACCACAGACTCTACCCATTTTTCTTTCTAGTTGGGCCTCAATCATCAGTGTTTACTGCCCTGCTACACACAGGGACATTTACACATATACATTTGTGGACAGCTGATAATTGCTGATATAGGAAGATGGCCATCTATTATATTATCCTCTTATGTGGGTTTGAAGTTTTCTATATTACAAAGTTATAAAGATAAGTGTCTTAGAAAAATTGCCATAATTAAAACAGACTAACTCTTGTGATAAACAGAAATTACTGCACAAACTACAAGAAGCAAGAAAACTAATGCAGGCAGAGAAAGCAATTGGGCTAGGGCATCAGTGGTTGGAGTGGGTTGCTAATGGATTAGCTCATTAGTCTACTATCATCGCTCACATAAATTCTGTGGTAATCAAAGCTATTTGTATCTAGATTAATTTACCAGAGTTCACGACCTTGTTTGAAAAACAAGGATACTGAATTGGAAACATTCCCACTAGATGCTCATTTCTTAGATTATTACAGACCCTAAAAGCCTGGGTTCTTGTTTTGTCATTACTGAAATTAAACTGAAATAGGATATCATAACATAGTAAAGAGTCTAATAACCAAAAGCATTCTTCAATATAACTTGGTATTTAGATTACATATTAAAATGAAATGCAAAAGTATGAGCCATAAACATTCATTTTCTAAGTCATCATGGTTACTTTTTAAAATAATAATGTAACCTCACTAAAAGACCAGTAATACTGATTGATGCTCAAAAAGGAGGTTCTTTTAACATAATAGGAAACTTTTATTTGTACATATATAAAGTTGAAGATTCTCATTAGTTTAACCTTTTACTCAGCCTGTCAAACACAGTGTTGTCAACGGTGAGATGCACAGATGCACAGGGGGTAGGCCAGTGTGACTGCCACAACTCTGGCTTGGAGTAAGGCAGCTCAGAAGTAAGAGCTGAAGGCAGCTTTGCAAATAAATAATGAGGGCCTCTGGTCAGCCTCACCCAGCCTTCACAGAGAAAGATCAAACAGACCTAGCTGCCCTCTGCACCTACCTCTACAGTGAATCCAACTATTCCCATGACCAAATGAAAAGGACATGAAAACTTTCTGGAGTAGCTGACTCCTGGAAGTCTGAGTACCCACTCACTGCACTGAACAATGTTGAGGCACTAGCTGTTTAGACAGACCATCTTAAAAAATAAGAAACATTCAAGCAGAAGAAATCTGAGGTAGTGCAACCTGCGAGATGTCTTGTTGACACCCAACGCTCTAATCTGATAGCCATGCCATGTGAGCTTGAACCCAGTTACTGATGAGGAGGACCAAGCTTTTCCCTTCCATTATTGTACAGGCCAAAGTGGGTGGCTGTAAAGCTGTGAGACAAACTGTTAGTCCTCAAACATGATGTTAATAATCATAGTCTACTATTTAATATCACCCTTCTTCGGTACAATTACTTCATTTTTATAAAGTCAAAGTTTTATTTTAAAGTTATAAATTTCTCCAAAACAACTTCCTAATATTTCACTTAAAAACAAATTCTGAGGAAGTCTGCCAGAGCTACTTTCCAGAAAGAAAAAAAACTAATTAGCAGTTTATGAGTTAGTATCTAATTCTTAAAAAGCACGCCGTTTCTGCTCTGCTTATATGCCTCTTTCATTAATTATAAGCCACTAATAAGTAAAATTATTTGGATTTTACAAGCTGCTTTAATTTTTGGAGTATTCTTATTTCACACTCAAAAGTCAAATTCAAAAACTACTTTCATGTATTAGTATACCTTAATACTTCAAAGAAAGCTACTTTATGAATGTGCTAATTGTTCTTCAGTTCATTAAGTAGGATAGGATTCAGCTACAGCCAGCTTGCTAAGAGCCCAAACACAGCTGATATACCATTCCTGCTTCAGGAAGTCTCAGGTATGCTGGCAAAAATTTTCTCTCTTAAAGTAGTCAACCAGCACCTGCCTCCAATCACCTCTCTTCTCCAGTCTTCAGTGTCCATGCCCTGAAAAGTAAAGTGAAGCTGGGCATGGCAATGCATCCTAGCACTTGGGAAGCAAAGGCAGGTGGATCTTTGTGAGTTCAAGGCCAGCCTGGTCTACAAAGTGAGTTCCAGGACAGCTGGGGCCACAAGGAGACCCTGTCTCAAAAAGACCAAAAAAAAAAAAAAGAAAAGAAAAAGTAAAGTGAGACTAAATTCAAAAATAATGGAATGGGGCTGGAGAGATGGCCTAGCAGTTAAGAGCACCAACTGTTCTTGCAGAGGACCTAGGTTCGATCCCCAGCACCCACATGGTTGCTGACAACCATCTTTAACTCCAGTTCCAGAGGAATCCATCACCCTCTTCTGACCTCTGCAGCATTGCACGACACAGGTGCACAAACCTACATGCAGTCAGTACATTCATACACATAAAAAAATGGATTATATTTGCTAGAGGAGATTCCAAGACAGAACAGCACTGAGCCCATCGTGTTACTGCTCTCTGAGTTATAGTTTCTTATTTGTTTATTGGGTTTGGCCTGATTTGCTTGGGTTTTTTTATTTTGTTTCTGTTTTAGTTTTTTTCTTTTTTTAGAAAGGGCTTCATATAACCCAGGCTGGCTTTGAACTTCTTATCCTTCTGCCTTTGCCTCCAGAGGTCTAGGATTACAGCACACGCTACAATGCCCAGTTTTATGTGATGCTGGGAAATGAACTCAGGGCTTTGCGCACACTAGGCAAGCACTCTACTGCTGCAGTTTCTGCTCACTGCTCTTATCCAGCTCTGTAACATGGAACAAAAATATGTAAAAAGTAGGCAGTTTAGTGAGGAAAATAATGTGAGTGAATTTAAAGTTGCACACAAGGCAGATGCTAAGAAAGCAGCTATAATTGTGAAAGAGATTAACACCACTGAAGAGGAACAGTGCTCAGCCCCAGGAAAATAGGAAAGTATCCTAAGGGCAAGAAAGCCTCCGCCCTTGAAAATTCCTTCTTGTCAAAATGCAAATTTATTTGAAAGGAGAGAACATAAACTGAACCACTGGAGAGATTCTCTACTCAAAAAAAAAAAAAAACTGTCCACATAGTAGAGTACCGGTTCAGCAGGAGTGTGAGGGGATCATGTAGGCTTATGAAGGTTCCAGAAAGCCTCTGAGGCCAGGTAATGTTTGGTAGATTTGAACATTCAATTCCCCTTGTGGGTGAGCCTGTGGTAAGGATCAGCTGGAGAAAGTGGGTCTATGGACATGAGTATGAAATTTCCTTATCTGGGTCCCATTTCTTGTCCTCTTTCTGCTTTCTGACTGCAGATGTAATGTAACCAGCCACCTCACTCTCCTCTACTGTGTCCACCATGATGGACTATTATCTGTTCTTAAGCTGAAAGCCAAAATAAACCCTTCTTCCTTCTTCTCTTAAGTTACATATTGCCAAGCATTTGGTCAAATGAGAAAAGTAATTAATATATGGCATCCTTCGCCCAAAGCTCCTTAAAGCTACATGTAAGATAGAGCAGCCTAGGAGTCAAGAATGGTGATACACATCTATAGTCCTAGCTTCCTGGGAGACTGAGGCAGGAGGATCATTTAGGCCTTGGAGTTCAAGGCCAGCCACAGTAACACATGATTCCCTACCTTAAAAAAAAAAAAAAAGGTAAGCAGCCCAGATACACTTCATAAAGCTGAAGCCAGAGCATTATCTCACACCACATCCCTAGAAGGCTGAAAGAGAGCTCCAACCCACCAAGGCCCTCAAGGCTGCACACAGCTTGAGCCAAAACCTCAGATGGGCTTCTCTAGACAGCCTGCTAGTTCCTGAAATAGCAAGAATCAAGTAGGAATCAGAGAGCAAAAGGGCTTCCCAAGATCTTGTTTGACCTTTAATTTTCCTAAGAGCTCCTCTACCAGACTGAAAACACAAAACTGAAAAGGGCCATTTATCACACGGCTTTAGAAAATACTTTTGTTTTTTTTCTTTTTTTTTTTGGCATTTTTGAGACAGGGTCTCCCTGTGGCCCCAGCTGGCCTAGAACTCACTCTGTAGACCAGGCTGGCCTTGAACTCATAGAAATCCGCCTGCCTCTGCCTCCTGAGTGCTGGGATTAAAGGCATTCGTCACCATGCCCAATGAAAATACTTTATTCTTACAACCAGTATTTTCCAGGTACTATTTACTGAGGAAGTCCCCCCAAAAGCTTAGAAGTGCATGTAACTTTAAGAATGGAGTGTAAGAGTCTATGTATATCTGAAATGCAAACACTTCCATGTACCGATAGGCTGTCCTCTGCATCACAGTCACCTCAGACCACTCATCTAAGTTCCAGCTCAGCAACAGTCAGTGCTGCCTAACATGCTCTGAGGTCTTTGTGCTGCAAGGCCTTCTCAGAAGCCATGAAAGCCTGCTTGGGCAACCAATGAGGGCAGGAACCAGTGCCAAAGGCCCTATCTCTCAGCCCCTGAACAGAAAACAGTGGCAGACATTCTGCATCCCAATATAAATATGAAAATGTGGTTAGTCCTATGCTTCAAGCCTTTAAGTAGTGTTCTTAGTCTAGATCTGAAATTATGCCCCAAGAGATGCCCGATTGTGGGATAAATCATTTCTTCTTCAAAACGGGCTTACCACCAGACAAGCCTGCCAGGTTCCCCACAAGATGTGCCCTGCTGGTCCTACGGAAAGTGCACAAGATTTTGGAGTTCTGAGACTTTGGGGGACAGGGAGTATATAAAAAGGACCTACCACATGAGGTGGGCTCTCGCCATTTTGACTAGCATGAGTTGCAGAGAGCATGGGGTTCGCTCAGGCACTCCAGGCGGCCATGTTGAACCGGGGCACATGTGTGGCTTGAGGGAGTGTGTGTTTCTTTGCCATTATGTCGTATGCATGCCCATTAAAATTCTCTAGTTTTAACTGAGATTGGAGAGCCTTTTCCTTGATTTGCCTTAGCAGCAAGCAGCAGAGAAGGTGGGGGGCCCCCTCTGGGGTGCTCCAGGGCGTAGCTGCGTGCTGTGAGTGCCCCCCACCCTGGGAAGAAAGTTTCTCTGCTACACAGAGAACAAAAACTGTAGTTCTCAGCCTTGGCTATGTAAGTGGAAAATCTTTATGCTTAGATCACACTCTAAGATAAGAGACTACCCTCTTAGGGTGGGGCCCAGCTACTCAATTTCTGCCTTATCTAGCTTAGGGGTTCCAACACTGGCCAGGAGTGCAGGCAAAAGAGCCCTTCAAAAGACCATAAAATGCAGTCTGGCCACTCTCAAGGGGATAATCACTAGGGTTTATGATAAACTCTCTGCTAGCCAGACACAGTGGCACATGCCTATAAACCTAGCACTCAGAAGTCACAAGCAGGAAGATCCCTAGCTTGATAACAACCTGTGCTACACAGTAAAACCCTATCTTTAAAAACAGAAACTCTCTTTACCAGAATGTGTTAGACATAAGGGATCCACAGAAGTGGGATGCAGCTAGACAGATTACATACCAACAGATGGTTTCTGTTCTATAGAAATAGACTCACACTGCATATATTCTTTAGAAATACTCTTATTTCACATCACTATATATATATATATATATCATATTTTTCCAATTTAAGTTCATACATCTCTATTGAACTCAATTTTTAAAAATAATTAGATAGGTGTCCTAACACCTTTTTTGAAAAGCTACCTCTTGGGGTTGGAGAGATGGCTCAGTGGTTAAGAGCACTGACTGCTCTTGCAGAGGACCCGGGTTCAATTCCCAGCACACACATGGCAGCTAACAACCATCCAGAACACCAGTTGCAGGAGAATCTGATGCCCTCTTCTGACCTCCATCAGCACTGCATGACAGAGGTACACTTACATATGCACAGGCAATACACTCATATACATAAAATAAAAATATTAAAAATAAATAAAATTTTAAAAAAAGAAAAGCCACTTCTTACCCAGTGATCTGAAATGGAGTACTGAGTCTGTGCTCCTCACTGTGGAGCACTGAGTCTGTGCTCCTCACTGTGGAAGTCTGTACCATGTGACAAAATAGGCCTCATACATTCATGGCAGACAGAAGGTTTCTCAGGAAGTGGTAATTGGGCAACTGCTTAGCAATTATGGAAAATTAATCATTTTAGATCCTTAGTTTATACTGTACCTTAGAACACATTCCAGTAGAGTTAAAGAGATAAATGTAATTGAAAGGAATCTCTCAGAGCATACTGACCTTCCTAAATATCAAAATGTATTACACTGCTGTAGTAATGAAAGCAGATGGTGCTGGCAGAGTGGGAGAGAAAGCTATTAGCAGACAAGCAGAGAATTCCTATGCACTCACATTGTGTGAGAGTCCAGCCATGCTCAAAGAACATGTAGAATAAGTGTGTCACTTCCATGACTGAGGAAGTGGGGCTGACAGCCTTGGGCCACGCTTGCCCTTTGAATGGAACTTCTTTGAACAGGAGGGCAGCAGCACACCAGCCACGAAGGACCCTCACCACTGCCTTTCCCACCTATTTACAGTCTGAGAGACTGCTCAGCTTGGGCGTGAGAACCCAGAAAGGGAAAACAAGGTGGCTTGCAGCTCCTTTTCCAACTCCTTTTCTTTCACTACCCCTCAGTAAATGGAAGGGAGACATTGGCAGAGCACATGTGTAATGAGAAGTGAACAAAAACAGGTAAACTAATTTGCACTATTCTGGTAGAAATTAACTATATAAACTATATGCATGAACTACAAAATACAAATTGCAAGTTAAGCATGCATTTAAAACTGGTGCTGCACACTGTAAGTGGTAAAAGTCATGCTAATAATACAAACATTTTACTCTTCTTTGTTAGACTGACATTAAACAGAAAGGGCACCATGACGAATAAGAGATGAGCTGAGGAAAGGAAGGATTTTGATTTCCCCTGCTTTTTGATCAAGGAATCTGGGATTTTCATTTTACAGCAAAGCTCTGAAAAAGAACCACCCCACCCTGTCAGTGTCCTAAGAAAAAGATCCAGCAGATGCCACGGCACCCAGGCTAGGGCACTGGCCTATCCTCCTGGTCCCTCCTTGTCCAGCCAAGCTCTGTGACCTCAAACTTCACTTCTGACTGGAGCCACCTCTGGCCCCATCCATGGGATCTGCTGTCGCTAGTCTAGGGTGCAGCCTAGGCAATGTGATTTTTTTTTTTTTTGGTCTTTTCAAGACAGGGTCTCCATGTAGCCCCAGCTGTCCTGGAACTCACTCTGTAGACCAGGCTGGCCTTAAACTCACAAAGATCCACCTGCCTCTGCCTCCCAAGTGCTAGGATTAAAGGCGTGCACCACCACGCCCGGCGGCAATGTGATTTTAATGCACACAGTGTTGAAAAGCAGCAGCTTAAAATGGAAGTTACCAGGTACCAGGCACACTACCCACTGAGAGCTATGGACCTCGTAGCTGGCCCTTCAAGCAAGACCTGCCGTGACACCAAATGAGAAAACGTGCCTGCTTCCCATAGCCACAGTCTCATCCTTCATCCACAGCTAAGGATCACTGGGTACTTTGTGACTCAGCTTTCTATCTCTGTGGCAAAATACTTGAGATGAGCAATGTGGGAAGAAAAAGTTATTATAATTCACTGTTTCAAAGGTTTCAGCCCAGAGTTGTTTGGCCCCACTGTTTTAGGCTGGGAGTAAGGTAGCACACCATGTCAAGAAGCATGTGGTCTCTTTACCTTCTGGTGGCCAGAAACCAGAGAGATGGGAAAGGGCTGAGATCTCAATGTTCCCTGCAAGGGCAGACCACCAACCTCCTTCTACAAGGCATTAACTCCTAAAGGTCTCAACAGCAGTTGATCATCTCACCCTTTCTCTTTGATGTCAATAATTTTCTTCAAGGCCTACTATAGCTTAGAATCAAAATGTCACTCCTCCATATGTTAAAGACTTGCTCCCTAGCTGCCTCTGGCACAACTGGTCCTGCAGGAACCACACAGATTCACAGAACAGCAGAGCCCTTTAAACAGCATTGCCCACAATGTGGACCCCATCTAGGCTGAGGCTACCACTCCACTTGTCAACCCCAGTCTATTTGACTCCTGCTCTGCAATTCTCTATCTAGACCCAGTATATTCCCTGCAAACTCTGCCTCATCCAGTCTAATCTGCCCAGCATCCTACTACAAGAAGGGCACAGCTACAGAACAGACTCAGTCCCCACTGGCCTCCCTTTAGAGCTGTACAGTGGGTGCCCAAGTCCTGACGCATGGGCACTGCGGTCATCCGGCTGCCTCTCCAGTCCCGCTGCTCTCCCGTCTCCCACCTCCTTGCGCTACCAGACACTGTTTCTTGATCCACCAGGTAGTTCACCTTGCTCACACTCTTCCAGGCGTGCATCAAGCTTTCAGATCTGGCTACCTCTCCTCACCCACATGTCTACTACTTGCTCATGCATACGTGCTCCGACAACCATACCCTGACTGCAGGCTCATGCATACTCGCTCTCACAACCATACCCTGACTGCAGGCTCATGCATACTTGCTCTCACAACCATACCCTGACTGCAGGCTCATGCATACTCGCTCTCACAACCATACCCTGACTGTGGGCTCATGCATACTCGCTCTCACAACCATACCCTGACTGCAGGCTCATGCATACATGCTCTCACAACCATACCCTGACTGCAGGCTCTGCATACTCGCTCTCACAACCATACCCTGACTGCAGGCTTGGGGTATTGTACTTGCTCCCTACACCCAGGCAAAGAGTATTCTCTAAGAACTGTCCAAATATGATTTCTGTTCCACAAAAGTAGGGTTGCTTTCTCTTAAAAGCAACCATGCCTTATTTCTTTCTATACCCATGATGCAGGATCTGGCCTATGGAAAATAGTCAACAAGGATTTATGAAAAGGAACCAAGTGCAGACAACTGTTCCAATTTTTACATATATGGTTGTGGGTCAAGTATAGAGGTTGGCGTCCCACTCAAGGCCAATGAAAACACCAATCTACTCTGGAACACATATACTCAAAGTGCAAACGTTAAGTTATTTGCATTTGTTATTTCTGAAATACTTGGCCTTTGAGACTTTTAGGTTGATTGATTAGAGGAGCAGAGAAAGTGGGAATTCCTTTCCCCCACTGTCAGGGCTTTACTTTGTTCTGTTGAGCTCAAGTTAAAGCCAAATATAAGTGGTTCATCTCAGAAGGTCAGGGCTGATGAGCTTGAAATGCAATCGGGCCCGTATGGCTCATTAACATGCATGTCCCCCTCTTCTGACATCTGATTTCCATCAAGGTACACAAACTAAGGCTTGTAAAGCTCCAAGAGTTCCCAGTGGAGATTTCAAAGCCACTCTAGGCTGTGGGATTCTTCTTGAAAATAAAGACCAAAGAAAAAGTGTCAGCAGAGAGCCAAGGAAGGCAGCTATGCATCAAGCTGGTCCTTGAGACCGAGAATCCATACTGACAGGCAGGCTCCCAAGTACAGAGGCTCCAACCTCTAACCTGATGCCTAAGACAGGTTCTGTCATGTGGCCAAGGCACCTGGAAGTCTCAGGAACCCAAATGTTAACCATGCTTTGGTCTGTTCCTCTTTTCTCCTTTCAGCTACCCAACAGCCTTCATGAAGGAAAATAAAGGAAGAAGACACACTCAGCATTTTGTGTATTCCTGGCCCTTCAAAAAAAAGAAAGACAAGGGTGAACAGTAGACTCAGGGCCACAAGAAGCCCAAGGGACTCTGTGTCCTCCACCTCAACATACCAACCACAGGCCAGGTCTGGGCACTCCGGTGTGTGTCTATAGCATGGAAAAATCTCTTTCATTTGCAAGTCCATGTCTTCCCTTTATTTCCCATTGCAAATAGCCTCTTACCAGAGAGAGAGAGATCAGTATGCTAAAGAGACAGCTATAGTTCATTGTTCATAATGGTCAAGAAAATAATCAACTTAAGTATCCTCTGTAGTGGTTTGAATGAGCATGTCCCCCATAGGCTTCAAGTATTCAGACATTTTGTCTCTAATTGGTGGGACTGTTTTGAGAGGTCTTGGAAGGTGTGGCCATGCTGAAGGAAGTACATCACTGGGGGTGGGCTTAGTGAGTTTAACAAGCCTTGCAGGCTCCAGTTACTCTCTCTTGACTTCCTGTGCTCACTGGAGATGTGAACCTCGGCTTTCTGCTCCAGCCCCAGCCACCATGCCTCCTGCCACAATGGACTCTTCTAATTCCCTGGAACCGTCAATTGTAAGCTCAAATAAACTCTTCCTTTTATAAGTTCCCTTGGTCATGGTGGTTTTATCACAGCAACAGAAAAGTAACTAATACATCCTCCAACCCCCCCCCGAAAAAAAATGAACAAAATGTGATGTTCCTACACATACACAATGGAATATCAGTCAGCCATAAAAAAAAGTGGGTCTATGGACATGAGTATGAAATTTCCTTATCTGGGTCCCATTCTGTCCTCTTTCTGCTTTTCTGACTGCAGATGTAATGTAACCAGCCACCTCACCCTCCTCTACTGTGTCCACCATGATGGACTATTATTGCTTCTTAACTGAAAGCAAAAATAAACCCTTCTTCCTTCTTCTCTTAAGTTACATTTATGCCAAGCATTTGATCAAAAGAGAAAAGTAATTAAATATATGGATTCCTTCCCACAGCTCCTACAGTACATGTTCGTATAGAGCAGCCTCTGGAGGTCAAGAATGGTGATCCACACTATATCCTAGCTTCCGGGAGACTGGAGGCAGGAGGCTCATTTTTAAGGCCTGGAGTTCCAAGGCCAGCCACCGTAACACATTGATCCCTACCTTAAAAAAAAAAAAAAGGTAAGCGACCAGACAGATTTTACACTCATAAAGCTGAAGCCAGAGCATTATCTCACACCACATCCCTAGAAGGCTGAAAGAGAGCTCCAACCCACCAAGGCCCTCAAGGCTGCACACAGCTTGAGCCAAAACCTCAGATGGGCTTCTCTAGACAGCCTGCTAGTTCCTGAAATAGCAAGAATCAAGTAGGAATCAGAGAGCAAAAGGGCTTCCCAAGATCTTGTTTGACCTTTAATTTTCCTAAGAGCTCCTCTACCAGACTGAAAACACAAAACTGAAAAGGGCCATTTATACACGCTTTCTTTAGAAAATACTTTGCTTTTTTCTTTTTTTTTTGGCATTTTTGAGACAGGTCTCCCGGTGGCCCCAGCTGGCCTCGAACTCACCTGCTAGACAAGGCGGCTGCCCTTGAACTCAGATATCCGCCGGCCTCTGCCTCCGGAGTGTGGGATTAAAGGCATCGTCACCATGCCCAATGAAAATACTTTATTCTTACAACCAGTATTTTCCAGGTACTATTTACTGAGGAAGTCCCCCCAAAAGCTTAGAAGTGCATGTAACTTTAAGAATGGAGTGTAAGAGTCTATGTATATCTGAAATGCAAACACTTCCATGTACCGATAGGCTGTCCTCTGCATCACAGTCACCTCAGACCACTCATCTAAGTTCCAGCTCAGCAACAGTCAGTGCTGCCTAACATGCTCTGAGGTCTTTGTGCTGCAAGGCCTTCTCAGAAGCCATGAAAGCCTGCTTGGGCAACCAATGAGGGCAGGAACCAGTGCCAAAGGCCCTATCTCTCAGCCCCTGAACAGAAAACAGTGGCAGACATTCTGCATCCCAATATAAATATGAAATGCTGGTAGTCCTATGCTTCAACCTTTAAGTAGTGTTTCTTAGTCTAGATCTGAAATTATGCCCCAAGAGATGCCCGATTGTGGGATAAATCATTTCTTCTTCAAAACGGGCTTACCACCAGACAAGCCTGCCAGGTTCCCCACAAGATGTGCCCTGCTGGTCCTACGGAAAGTGCACAAGATTTTGGAGTTCTGAGACTTTGGGGGACAGGGAGTATATAAAAAGGACCTACCACATGAGGTGGGCTCTCGCCATTTTGACTAGCATGAGTTGCAGAGAGCATGGGGTTCGCTCAGGCACTCCAGGCGGCCATGTTGAACCGGGGCACATGTGTGGCTTGAGGGAGTGTGTGTTTCTTTGCCATTATGTCGTATGCATGCCCATTAAAATTCTCTAGTTTTAACTGAGATGGGAGAATCCTCTACTTGCATTGCCTTCGCCGCAATGCAGCAGCGAAGGGGGGGGCCCCCTTGGGGTGCTCAGGGCGTAGCTTGCGTGTGTGAGTGCCCCAACCTGGGAAGAAAGTTTCTCTGCTACACAGAGAACAAAAACTGTAGTTCTCAGCCTTGGCTATGTAAGTGGAAAATCTTTATGCTTAGATCACACTCTAAGATAAGAGACTACCCTCTTAGGGTGGGGCCCAGCTACTCAATTTCTGCCTTATCTAGCTTAGGGGTTCCAACACTGGCCAGGAGTGCAGGCAAAAGAGCCCTTCAAAAGACCATAAAATGCAGTCTGGCCACTCTCAAGGGGATAATCACTAGGGTTTATTTGATAAACTTCTCTGCTAGCCAGGCACAGTGGCACATGCCTTTACAAACCTGAGCACTCAGGAGTCACAGCAGGAAGATCCTCAGCTTGTAACAACCCTGTGTCTACCAAGAAAACTATCTTTAAAAAACAGTAAACGCTTTTACCAGACGTGTTAGACTAAGGGATCCACCGAAAGTGGGATGAGCTAGCCAGATTACCTCCAAACAGATGGGTTCTGTTCTGAAGAAATAGATCAAACGCAGGATATTCTTAGAAAATTACTCTTATTTCAATCACTCTTTATATATATATATATCCTATTTTTCCAATAAGTTCATATCCATCTCTATTTGACTCAATCTTTAAAAATCAGTAGATAGTTGTCCTAAACACCTTTTTTGAAAGTTGACCTCTTGGGTTGGAGAGATGCTCAGTGGTTAAGAGCACTGAATGCTCTGCAGAGGACCCGGGTTCAATTCCCCAAGCAACCCATGCAAGCTTAACCAGACCACCAGAACACAGTTGCAGGAGAATTTGATGCCCTCTTCTGGACCTCCATCAGCACTGCATGACAGAGGTACACCTACCATATGCACAAGGCATAATTCATTAACTAAAATAAAAATATTAACAATAAATAAAACTTTTAAAAAAAGAACAAAGCACTTCTTACCCAGTGATCTGAAATGGAGTACTGAGTCTGTGCTCCTCACTGTGGAGCACTGAGTCTGTGCTCCTCACTGTGGAAGTCTGTACCATGTGACAAAATAGGCCTCATACATTCATGGCAGACAGAAGGTTTCTCAGGAAGTGGTAATTGGGCAACTGCTTAGCAATTATGGAAAATTAATCATTTTAGATCCTTAGTTTATACTGTACCTTAGAACACATTCCAGTAGAGTTAAAGAGATCTGTAATGAAAAGGGAATCTCTCGCGCATACTGACCTTCATAAATATCAAAATGTTATTAAATGCTGTAGTAATAGCTCAATGAAAGCAGATGGTGCTGCAGAGTGGGAGCGAGAAAGCTATTAGCAGACAAGCAGAGAATTCCTATGCACTCACATTGTGTGAGAGTCCAGCCATGCTCAAAGAACATGTAGAATAAGTGTGTCACTTCCATGACTGAGGAAGTGGGGCTGACAGCCTTGGGCCACGCTTGCCCTTTGAATGGAACTTCTTTGAACAGGAGGGCAGCAGCACACCAGCCACGAAGGACCCTCACCACTGCCTTTCCCACCTATTTACAGTCTGAGAGACTGCTCAGCTTGGGCGTGAGAACCCAGAAAGGGAAAACAAGGTGGCTTGCAGCTCCTTTTCCAACTCCTTTTCTTTCACTACCCCTCAGTAAATGGAAGGGAGACATTGGCAGAGCACATGTGTAATGAGAAGTGAACAAAAACAGGTAAACTAATTTGCACTATTCTGGTAGAAATTAACTATATAAACTATATGCATGAACTACAAAATACAAATTGCAAGTTAAGCATGCATTTAAAACTGGTGCTGCACACTGTAAGTGGTAAAAGTCATGCTAATAATACAAACATTTTACTCTTCTTTGTTAGACTGACATTAAACAGAAAGGGCACCATGACGAATAAGAGATGAGCTGAGGAAAGGAAGGATTTTGATTTCCCCTGCTTTTTGATCAAGGAATCTGGGATTTTCATTTTACAGCAAAGCTCTGAAAAAGAACCACCCCACCCTGTCAGTGTCCTAAGAAAAAGATCCAGCAGATGCCACGGCACCCAGGCTAGGGCACTGGCCTATCCTCCTGGTCCCTCCTTGTCCAGCCAAGCTCTGTGACCTCAAACTTCACTTCTGACTGGAGCCACCTCTGGCCCCATCCATGGGATCTGCTGTCGCTAGTCTAGGGTGCAGCCTAGGCAATGTGATTTTTTTTTTTTTTTGGTCTTTTCAAGACAGGTGTCTCCCATGTAGTGCCCAGACGTCCTGGAACTCGAACTCTACTCATGTAAACCAAGCTGGCCTTAAAACTCACAAAGATCCACCTGCCTTCTGCTCCCCAACCTAGTGCTTAGTATTCAAAGGCGATGCACCACCACCGCCCTGCGGCATGTGATTTTAATGCACACACAGTGTTGAAAAGCAGCAGCTTAAAATGGAAGTTACCAGGTACCAGGCACACTACCCACTGAGAGCTATGGACCTCGTAGCTGGCCCTTCAAGCAAGACCTGCCGTGACACCAAATGAGAAAACGTGCCTGCTTCCCATAGCCACAGTCTCATCCTTCATCCACAGCTAAGGATCACTGGGTACTTTGTGACTCAGCTTTCTATCTCTGTGGACAAAATACTTGCGATGAGCACTGTGGGAAGATAAAAGTTATATATAAGTTCACTGTTTCAAAGGTCTTCCAGCCCAGAGTTGTTTGTGCCAACCACTGTTTAGGCTGGTTGAGTAAGGTAGCACACCATGCTCAAGAAGCATGGGTCTCTTTACCTTCTGAGTGGCCAGAAACCAGAGAGGATGGGAAAGGGCGAGATCTCAATGTTCCCTGCAAGGGCAGACCACCAACCTCCCTTCTACAAGGCATTAACTCCTAAAGGTCTCAACAGCAGTTGATCATCTCACCCTTTCTCTTTGATGTCAATAATTTTCTTCAAGGCCTACTATAGCTTAGAATCAAAATGTCACTCCTCCATATGTTAAAGACTTGCTCCCTAGCTGCCTCTGGCACAACTGGTCCTGCAGGAACCACACAGATTCACAGAACAGCAGAGCCCTTTAAACAGCATTGCCCACAATGTGGACCCCATCTAGGCTGAGGCTACCACTCCACTTGTCAACCCCAGTCTATTTGACTCCTGCTCTGCAATTCTCTATCTAGACCCAGTATATTCCCTGCAAACTCTGCCTCATCCAGTCTAATCTGCCCAGCATCCTACTACAAGAAGGGCACAGCTACAGAACAGACTCAGTCCCCACTGGCCTCCCTTTAGAGCTGTACAGTGGGTGCCCAAGTCCTGACGCATGGGCACTGCGGTCATCCGGCTGCCTCTCCAGTCCCGCTGCTCTCCCGTCTCCCACCTCCTTGCGCTACCAGACACTGTTTCTTGATCCACCAGGTAGTTCACCTTGCTCACACTCTTCCAGGCGTGCATCAAGCTTCAGATCTGGTACCTCTCCTCACTCACATTCTACTACCATGTGTCTCCCACCATACCCTTGCGCTCATGCATACTCTGCTCTCACAACCATACCCTGACTGTGGGCTCATGCATACTCCTCTCACAACCATACCCTGACTGCAGGCTCATTCATACTCACTCTCACAACCATACCCTGACTGCAGGCTCATGCATACATGCTCTCACAACCATACCCTGACTGCAGGCTCATTCATACTCCTCTCACAACCATACCCTGACTGCAGGCTCATGTCATACTTGCCTCTCACAACCATACCCTGACTGCGAGGCTCATCATACTCGACTCTCACAACCATACCCTGACTGCAGGCTCATGCATACTCGCTCTCACAACCATACCCTGACTGCAGGCTCATGCATACTTGCTCTCACAACCATACCCTGACTGCAGGCTCATGCATACTCACTCTCACAACCATACCCTGACTGCAGGCTCATTCATACTCACTCTCACAACCATACCCTGACTGCAGGCTCATTCATACTCACTCTCACAACCATACCCTGACTGCAGGCTCATTCATACTCACTCTCACAACCATACCCTGACTGCAGGCTCATTCATACTCACTCTCACAACCATACCCTGACTGCAGGCTCATTCATACTCACTCTCACAACCATACCCTGACTGCAGGCTCATTGCATACTCAGCTCTCACAACCATACCCTGCTGCAGGCTCATGCATACATACTCTCACAACCATACCCTGACTGCAGGCTCATGCATACTCGCTCTCACAACCATACCCTGACTGCGAGGCTCATGCATACTCGCTCTCACAACCATACCCTGACTGCAGGGCTCATGCATACTCCTCTCACAACCATACCCTGACTGCAGGCTCATGCATACTCGCTCTCACAACCATACCCTGACTGCGGCTCATCATACTCATCTCTCACAACCATACCCTGACTGCAGGCTCATTCATACTCACTCTCACAACCATACCCTGACTGCGGCTCATCATACTCTCTCTCACAACCATACCCTGACTGCAGGCTCATTCATACTCACTCTCACAACCATACCCTGACTGCAGGCTCATCATACTCACTCTCACAACCATACCCTGACTGCAGGCTCATGCATACATGCTCTCACAACCATACCCGACTGCGGCTCTGCTCTCGCTACTTTCCTCACACCCATACCCCTGACTGCAAGGTGGTGGGTATATTGTACTGTACGTCCTCACACCAGGCAACGAGTGATAACTCTAAAGAACTGTCCCATAAACATATGATTTCTGTTCCACAAAAGTATGGGTTCTATTCTCTTAAAAGCCCATGCCTTATTTCTTTCTATACCCATGATGCAGGATCTGGCCTATGGAAAATAGTCAACAAGGATTTATGAAAAGGAACCAAGTGCAGACAACTGTTCCAATTTTTACATATATGGTTGTGGGTCAAGTATAGAGGTTGGCGTCCCACTCAAGGCCAATGAAAACACCAATCTACTCTGGAACACATATACTCAAAGTGCAAACGTTAAGTTATTTGCATTTGTTATTTCTGAAATACTTGGCCTTTGAGACTTTTAGGTTGAATGTTGATTAGAGGAAGCAGAGAAAGTGGGAATTCCTTCCCCCACTGTCAGGCTTTACTTTGTTCTGTTGAGCTCAAGTTAAAGCCAAATATAAGTGGTTCATCTCAGAAGGTCAGGGCTGATGAGCTTGAAATGCAATCGGGCCCGTATGGCTCATTAACATGCATGTCCCCCTCTTCTGACATCTGATTTCCATCAAGGTACACAAACTAAGGCTTGTAAAGCTCCAAGAGTTCCCAGTGGAGATTTCAAAGCCACTCTAGGCTGTGGGATTCTTCTTGAAAATAAAGACCAAAGAAAAAGTGTCAGCAGAGAGCCAAGGAAGGCAGCTATGCATCAAGCTGGTCCTTGAGACCGAGAATCCATACTGACAGGCAGGCTCCCAAGTACAGAGGCTCCAACCTCTAACCTGATGCCTAAGACAGGTTCTGTCATGTGGCCAAGGCACCTGGAAGTCTCAGGAACCCAAATGTTAACCATGCTTTGGTCTGTTCCTCTTTTCTCCTTTCAGCTACCCAACAGCCTTCATGAAGGAAAATAAAGGAAGAAGACATCAACTTCAGCATTTTGTGTATCCTGGCCTTCAAAAAAAAGAAAGAGAATAGGGGGAACAGTAGACTACAGTGGCCACAAGGAAGCCCAAGCGGACTCTGTGTCCTCCCACTCAACATACCAAACCACAGGCCAGTCTGGGCACTCCGGTGTTGTTGTTCTTATAGCATGAAAAAATCTTCTTTATTTGCAAGTCCACGTTCTTCCCTTTATTTCCCATTGCAAATAGCCTCTTACCAGAGAGAGAGAGATCAGGATGCTAAAGAGACAGCTATAGTTCATTGTTCATAATGGTCAAGAAAATAATCAACTTGAAGTATCCTCTTGTAGTGGTTGTGAAAATGAGGCATGTCCCCATAGGCTTTCAGTATTCAACATTTTGTCTCTAATGTGTTGGGACTGTTCTTGGAGGTCTTTGGGAAGGTGTGGCCATGCTGAAGCAAGACAATCACTAGTGGGTGGGCTGTGAGTTAAACAAGTCCTTGCAGGCTCCAGGTTACTCATCTTCTTTGACTCCTGTGTCTTGCGAGATGGGAACCTTTGCTTTCGCTCCAGCCCCAGCCACTCTGGCCTCTCTGCCACAATGGGACTCTTCTATAGATTCCTCTGGGAACCGTCAATTATTGTAAGCTCAAATAAACTCTTCCCTTTTTTAAATGTTCCCCTGGGTGCATGGTGGTTTTAATCACAGGCAAACAGAAAAAGTAACTAACACAATCCTCACAACTCCCCCCCGAAAAAAAAAAGATTAACAAAAAATGTGATGTTCCACACATACACAACTGGAATATCTAGTCAGCCATTTCAAAAAAAAAAAAAAAAAAGGATAAATTTGTCATTTGTGGCAACATGGATAGAACATGTTAAGTAAAATAAGTCAGACACAGAAAGGCAAACACTTCTCACTTACAAGTAGAAGACAGCAAGTTAATCTCACAGGAGTAGAAAAAACTGTTACCAGTGATAGAAAATGTTTTGTGGAGAATTCAGCAGGTACACAGATTTCTATGACACAGTGCGGTAGCTACAATTGGCAATGATTAATTGTATAGTTCAAAACAGGCAGCAGAAAGGATTCTGAGTATTCACAACATAAAGAAATGATAAATATTGAAGGTGCCAGATATGCCAGTTATTGCGATGGATCATCACAGTAAGAGGTCACATGGAGAACCAAAGGGGGGGGGTCAACAGATATAATCCCAGGATGGCCAGAGGTTATCGGCTCCAGACAAGATAGGACTCATTTAATAGTTTAGAATCATCACTACTGGCGAGCACTCCTCCATCCGACTCATCTACTCATCTCTCCTTATCCTTCCTCTGAAGGCCACTCCTGGGCCTGATTAGAAAGCAACATTGCTGAATTCCTTGCTGCGCCATCAACATGGCACCCTTCCTGGCAAGAGCTGCATGCAAGCCCCCTCCCCATGATTAGCTTCCCCCCACGTTGGACTTGTAAACAACACATGATCATCTATAGAAGCATGTGTAGGCTGAGGACTATGTAACTGCATGATTAGGTTGACCTTTTCAGTGACTGGATACAGGGCTCTGATACTCTCTGTGCTGACTTGTAGAAGCATCCTATATACCCTCTACAGGAAAACATAGTTTTGCATTTTGCATGTGCTCCTGGAGTGCTTTTTGCTCCATTGAATTTACCCTTGGTAGAGAGGTGGCCAACAACTGGCTGAATGATTGAAAACACACCCTTCTTCTTCATATTCCCTCCTTTCTTTCTATTCATATCCTCCTCCATACATATGTAACATATATATATATATATATACTATAATATATTATATATATGGATATGAAAGAAATGTATATGAGATAGGCATGGTGGTCTATGCCTTTAATCCCAGAACTCAGAGGCAGAAGCAGGAGGACTTCTGTGAGTTTAAAGTGAGTTCAAAGTCAGCCTACTCTACATAGTGAGTTCCAGGCCAGCTGGGGCTACATAATGAGACCCTGTCTCAAAAACAATAACAAAAAGGAAGAAGGAAATGTCACATATTCCATAAATACGCATAATTACTATGTCTTTTATTTTTTGAGACAGGGTCTCCCTTCTCCCTATACCTCCAGCTATCCTGGAACTCACTATGTAGACCAAGCTGGACTTGAACTCACAGAGATCTGCCTGCCTCTGCCTCCCAAGTGTGGCACCATGCCCAGCATATTTTTCTTTTTTAATATTTATTTATTTTTGTGTGTATGAGTATAGTGCCTGAATGTGTGTAAGTACATCGATGTGGTACAATGCCTGTGGAGGTTAGAAGAAGGAACTGGATTCCCTAGAACTGGAATTATGGACAGTTGTTAGCTACCACATGGTGCTGGGAATTGAACCAGGCTCCTCTGAAAGAGCAGCCAGTGCTTAACCACCGAGTAATGCATCTTTTCAGTCCCAATTACTATGTCTCAAAAAAGCAATAACAGCAGCAGCAGCAACAACAACAAAATCAAGGTAAGAATACGGAGACTTTGTTTCTAGGTATTGAGATCACACTTCCAAAACTTGTTGGAGCTGGTCGCTAAGTGATCACATTTTTCCAGAGCTGGTGAGAAATGGACCCCTTGTTTGCTCCTGGCAGAGGGCTGTGGTCAACAGGTACATGAACCAGGAAATAAGAATCTTCCTTCAGTTTTATTTCCTCAAAGAAAAAATGAGATGTCTCAGAAAGATTTCGAATGCTGATGACTATTATCACACCTCTCCAAGTCCCAGATTAATTAACTAATTTATTTATTTATATTTAGAAAATTCCATTTCTCATGGTTTGGCAAAGTAAGCTGAACCCTGAACTAGTTCCTTTCTTCTCTCCTTCCTTTGGCTTGCCTACTGTCACGTGTGGTTAAGGACTGATTATCACAAGTCTATCCTGGTCCTGAAATCTATATGAGATGACTTCCTGAATATGTGTCTCATCTCACCAGCTCCAGAGCCAAGTAAGAGATCCAAGATGAGAGACAACTCTGTGCAGGTTCCAAGCAATTCTTCCAGGCTTATTATTCTTAACCTTTGATGATTCTACCTCCTGTTTCATTTTATTAAATTCTATTAAGAAAGACATGAAAGAAATCTAAAAGAAAACTTGGCCACATCTACCTGGTGCTTTATTCACAGGCCCTATCTGGGAGGTAAGCCCACATTGTCTGTTTTTCAAAATCTGACTAGCTTTCCCAAAATATCTTTCCTTTGTAAAGGCTACATACTTTTGAGGCAATTTTATCATTAATAATAATTCTTACTCAGTTACTCAGTGAGACACTAACTTAGACCAAGCCCCAGAAAAGCTCTTTAGTTAGCCATTTATTAAATAGGATGACAATTTAACAAAGATACTAGAACCAATATTAGCATTTGCTACAGCTAGGTATTGTTACATTGGTCTCTGTACTTTTATAGTGTTTGAAATATTTCCATTTTAAAAATAACAACAAGGGGGCTGGAGAGATGGCCTAGCGGTTAAGAGCACTGACTGCTCTTGCAGAGGGCCCGGGTTCGATCCCCAGCACCCACATGGCGGCTGAGAACCGTCTGAAACTCCAATTCCAAGAGAACTCCAGTTCCAGGGGAATCCAAGACCCTCTTCTGACCTCCGCGGCATTGCACGACACGGGTGCACAGACCTGCATGCAACAGTACATTCATGCACATAAATAAATAAAAATAAAAAAAATAAAAAATAAAAAAAAATAACAAGGGGCTGGAGAGATGGCTCAGCTGTTAAGAGTGCCGACTGCTCTTGCAGAGGACCTGGGTTCGATTCCCAGCACCCACATGGCAGCTAAGAACCATCTTTAACTCCAGTTCCAGGGGAATCCGACGCCCTCTTCTGACCTCTGCAGCATTGCATGACACGGGTGCACCAACCTACATGCAGACAGTACACTCATACCCAAAAAAAATAAATAAATAAAATAAATACATAAATAAATAACAAATATTACAGTGGAGCAATTTTCTATTACCCAAAAATCTAGATCCAAGAAAGGAAGTATCCACAATGATTTCTGTGTCATTTTAATATGAGCAAAACTTTGCCAACTATTCCATAAATACATCTAAAGGAGAATAGCTAAACAAAATACAGTTTATTCATATACTAGAACCTGGTCTGTAGTTAAGATAAATGAGCCAGCTTTGTAAGCAGCAGAACAGGTGCTACTGCTGTGAAAGACAGGAGCAAGTTCCACAACAATACTGCAGAAGATACTGCACCACTCCACCTAGAACAGGCACATTTATATGTTTACACACCACATTTTACACACACATACCTCACAACACACCTACTACACACACCACACCACATACCATACACATACAACACATGAACACCATACACATGCAACATGCACCTAACACATACACACTATACACAACACATACATACCACACACAATATATACAACATACAAGCAACACACACCATAAACAACACACACCCACAACACACACATCACACTATATATACCATACACATTACACATCACATACATATAACACATGCACACCACATACATATAACACATACACACCACACACCCAACACATACATACCACACATACACAATATATACAATACACATAACACACTACACATACACAACATACAACACACTACATACAACCAGAAACACACACATAATATTTTTAGATTTTATTATTTCTATTTTATGTGTATGAGTGTATTGCTTACATATATGTAAGTGCACCCATGTTATGCAATGCCCACAGAGGTCAGAAGAGGACATCAGATCCCCTGGAACTGGAGTTAAGGATGGTTGTTAGTGTGGAGAGCAGGTGTGGCGAGGGTCCCAGGATGGCACCCGAGACTTTAGCCAAGTCTTATGACTAACACCTGATTCCCTCCTACCTCTAAGTAAAGCCACGTCCACCGTTTGAGCTGTGCAGGTGCACCCTGTATGCAAGATCAGGCCAGATGATACCAATAGACTGAGGCCACGTAACCTGGGCTGGGAAGGTGGATAAATAGAGGGACTTTCTGGTCTTGGGGAGAAGAGAAGCTTGGNCCCTCTTCTGACCTCTGCAGCATTGCATGACACGGGTGCACCAACCTACATGCAGACAGTACACTCATACCCAAAAAAAATAAATAAATAAAATAAATACATAAATAAATAACAAATATTACAGTGGAGCAATTTTCTATTACCCAAAAATCTAGATCCAAGAAAGGAAGTATCCACAATGATTTCTGTGTCATTTTAATATGAGCAAAACTTTGCCAACTATTCCATAAATACATCTAAAGGAGAATAGCTAAACAAAATACAGTTTATTCATATACTAGAACCTGGTCTGTAGTTAAGATAAATGAGCCAGCTTTGTAAGCAGCAGAACAGGTGCTACTGCTGTGAAAGACAGGAGCAAGTTCCACAACAATACTGCAGAAGATACTGCACCACTCCACCTAGAACAGGCACATTTATATGTTTACACACCACATTTTACACACACATACCTCACAACACACCTACTACACACACCACACCACATACCATACACATACAACACATGAACACCATACACATGCAACATGCACCTAACACATACACACTATACACAACACATACATACCACACACAATATATACAACATACAAGCAACACACACCATAAACAACACACACCCACAACACACACATCACACTATATATACCATACACATTACACATCACATACATATAACACATGCACACCACATACATATAACACATACACACCACACACCCAACACATACATACCACACATACACAATATATACAATACACATAACACACTACACATACACAACATACAACACACTACATACAACCAGAAACACACACATAATATTTTTAGATTTTATTATTTCTATTTTATGTGTATGAGTGTATTGCTTACATATATGTAAGTGCACCCATGTTATGCAATGCCCACAGAGGTCAGAAGAGGACATCAGATCCCCTGGAACTGGAGTTAAGGATGGTTGTTAGTGTGGAGAGCAGGTGTGGCGAGGGTCCCAGGATGGCACCCGAGACTTTAGCCAAGTCTTATGACTAACACCTGATTCCCTCCTACCTCTAAGTAAAGCCACGTCCACCGTTTGAGCTGCGCAGGTGCACCCTGTATGCAAGATCAGGCCAGATGATACCAATAGACTGAGGCCACGTAACCTGGGCTGGGAAGGTGGATAAATAGAGGGACTTTCTGGTCTTGGGGAGAAGAGAAGCTTGGAAAAAGAGAAGCTTGGAGAAGGAGAAAAAGATGTGCCTGAATAATAAACCGCTTTGAGAAGAACCAGAGAGAGGTGCTTTGTTTCTGTGGGTTCATACAAGTGCTCCCTACATGTTAGCCACCATGTGGGTCCTGGGAACTGAACCCAGGTCCTCTGCAAGAGTAGTCAGTGCTCTTAACCGCTGACTACTCTTCAGCCCAGCCCCCAAATAAATCTTTTGTTTTAAGTTCTCACTCATGTTCTATCTACCTGACTATAAATAGGAAAGTATCACATGGTTTATATCATACATGAACCTTAATTCAAATGACCATGATGGATAAATAAACAAAATACAAAATATACATACTTTTATTCAGTCATTAAAGGAAGGACATTCTGGTCTATGCCATGAGGTTTGACATGGATGAATCCTGAGGACATGGTGATAAAGTGACAGTCACAAAAGGACAAATATGTGATTTCATTCAGAGAACATATATAGGGGCCAAAATCAAAGGGGAGAAAGTGGAATTACTATTTAATGAGTCACAGTTTCAGTTTTGAGAACTGAAAAAGAGTTCTGTGCTGATGCTTGGAATGATGGCTGCAGGTCATGCACTACTGCACTGAACTGTACACTTAGTAGTTAAAATGGTAAATGCTGTATCATGTACATTCCACAATGTAAAAACTGCTATCTACATACCGAGAGACGCTCATATGTCCTATGAGAGTGTCCAAATTAAAAAAGTATATTTTATTGGGCCTAGAAATTGACAGGACTCACTCACAGTGACTCTACCTCTGAGAATGAGAAGAGTCAACAGTGTTTTTACTGTATCTTAAACTTTTTTTTTTGGTCTTTTTTTGGGGGGCGGGTAGAGAGGTTGCCTTTTTGAGACAGAGTCACCCTGTAGCTCCAGCTGTCCTGGAACTCTCTATGTAGGCCAGGCTGGCCATGAACTCACAGAGATCCACCTGCCTCTGCCTCTCAGTGCTGGAATTAAAGGTGAGCACCACCACACCCAGTTTTTTTAGCCTTTTTGAGACAGGGTCTCCCTTTAGTCCCAGCTGGCCTGAAACCAGGCTAGCCTTGAACTCAGAGATCCACCTGCCTCTGCTCCAAGTGTTGGGATTAAAGGTGTGTACCACCACACCCAGCTTCTTTTTTTAAACAGTACTGACTTTATATATTATGTTTAACAAAAACTGATATAAAATGCTATCTTATGGGCTCACAAGAAAAATAAAAGACAGGAAACAAACTGTTTCTATAAAAATACCTTTCTACCCAGGAATACTATAAAAATCTTACTATTAAAAATAACTTTTCTCATTTATTACCTGCTTGCTCACTTGAAATTTAAAAATAATAATAATTACAATAATAAAAAACTCTTCCCAAGAGAAAATGAAGGAGGCAAAGACACATCATGAAACTGGGGAAAAAAAGGAAAAAGAAAAAACCCACAGAGACTTGGTCTGGATTTGAAATGAAATTTTATAGGATTTGTACTTATCCCCTGAAGGTTTCGTGACCCAACAATGACACCAACAGTTAATAAAGGCCTTTGTCCTCCCTCTGCAGTGTAACAGCAAGGCCACTCCTGAATGGAGTCGCTTCCCCAGGGGGATAAGATGTGGGTATCATGTTCGTGATTGAGGAGGAGGAGGAGGAGAAGGAGGAGGAGGAGGAGATGGAAACAAGGCCACAAACTTAGATCTTTCCATTACACAGAAATTGAGGCTTCCAGGCCTCACTTTCATGATTAAAAATAGAAAAAGCAATTGACTTCACATTTTATGGAAAGTAGTCAAAGGAATAAATTCATGTGAAGAATCTTCACACAAGTGCTATGCTTTTGTGTTCTGTATTGAAAACAAAACAAAACTCAGATGGGGGAACGAGTGAGGTAGTGGCCTGTGAGACTCTGGACCCGCCACCAGCAGCCAGTGTTCTGGAGCCTGCAGCAGGGCAGCCTCCTCCAACCCCAACTTCAGTTCCATCTCTGCAGCTCCCTCCCTTCTGACAATTACTTCCTGTAATTTCCAAGATCAATGAACACCAGGAAACATACTTTTCCAAAAATAATTTTTTCTTTTCTCTGACAAGCTCCAAAGACTTTGACTCTGAAATTTCTCTGACAGCATTAGCTAAATAGTGCGTGTGTGTGTGTGTGTGTGTGTGTGTGTGTGTGTGTTAAATTCAATATAAACATTATTTCTTGGGCTTTTATAATAACTTGTATAATTAAATTTCGCATTTGGGGGAAAACTGGCCATTACTGAAACATCTGGCTTCCTGCTTAACAAAAGGAGGTGCCTGCTTCCTGGAAGTGCTTTTCAAAAAAAAATGGGGGGCTGGCTAGATGGCTCAGCAGAAGAGCACCAGCTGCCCTTGCAGAGAACCTGGGTTCAGTTACCGGCATCCACATGGAGGCTAACAACCATCCATAACTCCAGTTCCAGGTGATCCAATGCCCTCTTCTGACCTCTATGGGCATTGCAGAATATGGAGCACTTACATAGATGCTGGCAATACACTTATACAAATAAGATTTAAAAAAATAATAATAAAGAAGCCCCATCAAACAGAAGTTCTGACTTTGTGCCTAGGCTGTTCCCAAGAATCACTTAGATCCAGGGTAAAAATCACATCCTTGACTACAAATGCATGCTCTTGTCATAGATACACAATGGGATCCTTCCCCATGCTGGCCATCAAGGCAAGCACTGGCTCTTTCTTATAGTAAGCAATGGCAAGTTAGACTTCACAGTCTGCCCCGATGTTCAGACCATGGTATGAAAGAAATACAACAGGAACATTGACTTTTTAAAGTAACAAACCAATAAAATAAAAACTCCGTTGTGGAAGGAAGATGTCAGAGTAGTTCTAAGCCTCCACACACACCTGAAAGCTCTCATTTGCTCAGCCCCCTGCTACTGCAGCCCCTCAGTGATCTCCTTAACACCCTATTCAAGTCCATGTATTCCATCGTTCCTGAGCCCCCAACATCTATCCAAAGACATATCCACTTTCTCATTGTCTTAGTAACTCTCTAGATCACTAATACCAGAATCAAAACTCCTTCCCCTGCCTAGCCATAGAAGCCTTATTCCATCAGACCAGGTTACAGACTCATCTCCTATTGCCTCCATGGCATCTCTAAGCACCAGCCACAATGGCCTGCAGTCCACATTTGCTAGCCCATATTCTTCCTCCAGCTTTTCCTATGGCTAGCTCCCTCTTAGTTCAGTGTCTTTTCCCAGTGTCTGTATTTGAGATAGCAACATTCTCTCTACCTACTCCTATTTTATTTCTGAATGACGTCACAGCTTCAGTTGTACTTATCTAGCATGTTTGTCCACTGGGTTATGAGCTCCATGAGGACATGTATTTCGTTCAGTGCTGGACTTACATGCGGGACCAGCAGATAACACATACTTCATAAATAGCTGTTGCAGAGCTATATGCGTGACTGATGGATGGTTAGACAGCTTGTTGGAGATATGAGTGGAAGGATAAATGACTAAAATGGCAAGTAAACTAACAAACAAATGCACATGGGCTTTTATCCAAGTGCATTACCACTCGAAGATCCAGGCCAAGTGAGGTAGAAAATACAAACTCTAGAAAGTTGTCCTCTGATCTACACACACACACACACACACACACACACACACACACACAAAATAATGCTGGCAGAGACAAGGAAGGACTTCATTTCAAGTGTATAAACAGAAATGCACAGGAGAAAAAAAATCACGCTTATTCAAGAAACAGCAAATAATCTGTAGGGAACTACTCTACAATTGACTGTGAAAAGCTTTTACCATGAACTCCATAGGTAATAATACACCATAAGGCACGAACATTTAACAATGCCCAATGTAGGTTTAAATGTAAATGATCAACCAACTGCCCAAGAGAGCATCAACATTCATGGATTTTATGAAATTGCAATTTCCATGCAGACTAAGATGTTGATGATGTTGGGGTTTATTTCTAGTTCCATTAATATGTCAACAGAAGAGTGAGACAGTCCATAGCCAATACCCAAACACCAAGAGAACTATAAATCACTTTTAAATAAAAGTCTTGAGAAGCTATCCCACTGTGTAGCCACTGAGCAATCCCTGTGTTGAGTTCATGGCTCTCAAGAAACAAGTTGTTCCACTATCACATGCCTCAATGTCAGTTGGCAGAGTGGCCAGTCATCAATCACTAATGTATTGAGTTGTTGTGCGCTACTGGCTTTTCCCTGACACATCTGCAATCCTGTCAAGAAGGCACCATGATCTAGAGACATATATGCATAGGGATGGAGTTGGAGACTGAGGGGGCATTGATAAATGAGAACAGCTTCATATAATAAATATGAATCAATAATCAAGCCTAGCCATCTTGTTCCCTGGCAGCTGTAAGAGCACAGGTTGCAGAGTGTTTTTAGAAATACTCCAAGGAGGGAGGTGAGGGTGGCCCAGAGGAAACCAACACCTGAACCAGATGAAAATGGCCACACCAGATTCCCTGTGATCCTGCTGTTCTCAAATCCATGTCCTTGCAGAGAACATGAAGGCCTATTGCAAACAGAAATCTGCTCTTTGCACTTTATACATGCCCAGAACTCTGGTTCAGAAAACATGAGAACTCTGCATTTATTAAAATGTACCCCAGATAGCTCTTTGCCAGGAGTTCTAAGCCCACCCCTTGAAGAACACTATCACCAGACCCCAGTGACTTTAGTGGAGAGAGAACTGTATAATCCCAGTAACAAAGCAGCCCCTAATCTACCAGCTTTCCTTGGGCCATTGGTGAATGTGACAGAAGTCCTCCAACTTCTCTCCTAGCAAAAGGCACTCACACATGCACATAGCACGGGGGTAAGCTTAGCACAGTTTGTGACCCCTAAAAGCTCCACTGATCCAATTAAGATCCCATTTGCCCAGCCTACCCTTTTCTTAAGAGACTAGATAATTTAAAATAGAAAATGCCTTGTCAATCATTAGACTTCCCCAAAATGTACTATTTTGCCAGACATCTCTACATAGTTTAGTGTTTCTATCTATTTGAAGCAATTATAGCAAAAGCTGCATTTTTTTTATTTTTCTATTACTTCCAGATCACTCTTCTTCTTCCAATACTAAAAGAGATGTCCAGACAAGGTGTTCTACAAAACACCACTTAATGGCATTTTTTTATACTCATCTATAATTCCAAAGCTCCTGATGAATTACTGAAAAAATTAAGAATTCATAATTAAATCCTGAGTCTACATAATTAAACTATTGTTATTTTCAAGGTATAAACTCAGGGACGGGCTGGAGTGATGGCCTAGCGGTTAAGAGCACCGACCGCTCTTGCAGAGGACCCGGGTTCGATCCCCAGCACCCACATGGCGGCCGAGAGCCGTCTGAAACTCCAATTCCAGGAGAACTCCAGTTCCAGGGGAGTCCGACGCCCTCTTCTGACCTCCGCGGCATTGCACGTCACGGGTGCACAGACTTGCATGCA
>VZQC01006856.1:663259-677153 GCA_009823505.1 Rhizomys pruinosus
GATCTTTGTGAGTTCAAGGCCAGCCTGGTCTACAGAGCGAGTTCCAGGACAGCTGGGGCTACAGGGAGATCCTGTCTCAAAAAGACCAAAAAAAAAAAAATGCAAATTAAAACCACTTTAGGATTTCATCTTGGGGCTGGAGAGATGGCTCAGCAGTTAAGAGCACTGACTGCTCTTGCAGAGGACTGGGTTTCAATTCCCAGCACCCACATGGCAGTTAAGAACCATCTTTAACTCCAGTTCCAGGGGAATCCGACACCCTCTTCTGACCTCCACAGCACTGCATGACACAGATGTACCAACCTACACGCAGTCAGTACACGTATACACATAAAAATAAATAAATAAATAAATAAATTTTTAAAAAAAGATTTCATCTTACCCCAGTAAGACTGGGTATGATCAAGAAAACAAATGATACCAAATGCTGGAGAGGTTATAGGGAAAGGGGAACACGCATCCACTGCTGGTGGGAATGCAAACTCGTGCAATCCCTATGGAAAGCAGTGTGGAGAACTTGTAAAAGGCTCAAAATGAACCTACCACTTAACCCAGTCATATCACCTCTGGGTATATACCCAGACAATTCATCATGTTGCAGAGATGCTTGCACAATCATGTTTATTCCAGCTCTCTTCACAATGGTGAAGAGAGCTGGAAGTAACCCAAGTGTTCCTCAACTGATGAGTGGATAATAAAAATGTGGTTACATCTACACAATGGAGTTTTATGTGGTGGTAAAGAAAGACAACATAAAAAAGAAAAAAAGACAACATCATGAAATTTTCTGGTAAATAGATGGAACTAGAAGCCATTATGCTAAGTGAAGTAACACAGTCCCAGAAAGACAAATGACATATGGCGTCCCTCATTTGTGGATCCTAGCACCAAATTCTTAAATGTAAGTCAAGCCTAATGCTATTACAGATATAACTTGAAGTTTATGTCTCTATTTTCCCAAGTTCTAAGATTTATGAGAAAGAATCAATCTCTTCTTTGAAAACATTAAAAATACAACTTGCTATGTAACCTGGGAATGTAAAGTTATATTTCTTTCTGCCAGCATGAAAAATTACTATTAAAATATGAATCTCAAATGTGTTTTGGAATTAACCTATAGCTTATTTTCAGACTCTGTCATTTTGGTATATATGTGGAATATATATATAAATATATGCATATTTCAGAGTAATATAAAATTAAAGGGGAAAAATTAATTAATTAATTAATTAATTAATTAATTAAAGGGAACAAGCCAGGTGCACATGCCTTTAATCCCAGCACTCAGAAGGCAGAGCCAGGTGGATCTCTGTGAGTTCAAGGCCAGCCTGGTCTACATAGTGAGCTCCAGGCCAACTGGTACTAAAGGGAAACTCTGTCTCAAAAAAAAGGAATAACTACAAAAAAGAAACAAGTATAACTAAGCTGAACTATTATACTCCTCAAACTAAAAATATGTAATTATATCTTAGAACATAAATTTGAAATTCTGTCTACTATAATTTCTGAACATTGACTACTGGCAAAACTATACTACCATGCTTTAACAATAATGTGAAATTTGTCAATGTTACTATAATGTGAGTTTGCCATTCACTCTTTCAAAATTCTCCAACCTATACAAAGCCTTTCAATGTAATCATTTACTGTTTTTTTCTTGGGGGGGGTTGGTATTTTTGAGACAGGGTCTCCCTTTAAGTCCCAGCTGGCCTGGAGCTCTCACTCTGTATACCAGGTTGCCCTTGAACTCACAGAGATCTGCCTGCCTCTGCCTCTTGAGTGCTAGGACTAAAGGCATGTGCCACCACCCCCAGAAATCATGTAACTTCTTAAAGAAAGATGTTAATAAAATCTTTAAAAAAAAAAGAAAAAAAAGAAAAGAAAAATACTTATACTGCCAGGCATGGTGGCACACACCTTTAATCCCAGCAATCAGGAGGCAGAGGTAGCTGATCTCTGTGAGTTCAAGGCCAGCCTGGTCTATCTACCCAAGTTCCAGGCCAGCTGGGGCTATTGGGAGACCCTGTCTAGAAAGAAGGAAGGAAGGAAGGAAGGAAGGAAGGAAGGAAGGAAGGANAGGGAGGGAGGGATAGAAAGATGTCGAGTCAAAATCGATGTCTCACTACATAAACTGAAATGACTATTAACAAGAAGGAAGGGAGGGATGGAAGGAGGAAGTGAGGAGAGAGGGAGGAAGGGAAGAAAGAAAAGGAAGGAATGTTGACACATAAGGAAGAGAGAAAAGGAAAGGAAGGAATGTTGACATATAAGGAAGAGAGGAAAGGAAAGGAAGGAATGCTGACATATAAGCAGAAATTTTGAACCCTCGCACAATCATGGCAGGAATATGAAATGTTTTATAGGCCCTACTGTGGAACAGTCTGGTAGTCCCAGACTGCTAAACCATATGATTCAGCAGTTTCACTCAAGTGACTACATATGTATTTTTTGTTTATATATTATATATTTATATTTCATGTTTATTTATATTTTATTTATATATTATAAATACAAACATACATGTATCAATAACAGGTATTCAGATAAAAACTTGTATAGGAGGGGCTGGAGAGATAGCCTAGCAGTTAAGAGCACCAACTGCTCTTGCAGAGGACCTGGGTTCAATCCCCAGCACCCACATGGCGGCTGAGAACCATCTGTAACTCCAATTCCAGGAGAACTCCAGTTCCAGGGGAATTCAACACCCTCTTCTGACCTCCGCGGCATTGCACGACACAGGTGCACAAACCTACATGCAGACAGTACATTCATTCACATAAATAAATAAATTAAAACAAAAAACTTGTATAGGAGCCAGGTGTGGTGGTGCACACCTTTAATCCAAGCACTCAGGAGGCAGAGGCAGGCGGATCTCTGTGAGCTCAAGGCCAGCCCGGTCTACATAGCAAGTTCCAGGCCAGCTGGGACTAAAGGGAGACCCTGTCTCAAAAAAAGAAAAAAACTTGTATAGGAATGTTCCCAGCAATAATAATCACAATGGCCAAAAAAATGAAAGCAACCCAAATATCTATCAATATATGAACAGATAAACAAAATGTTTTGTTTTTTTTAACAAAGCCAGGTTGGGTAGCACATGCCTTTAATCCCAGCACTTGGGAGGCAGAGGCAGGGAGATCTCTGTGAGCTTTTGGCTATCCTGATCTACATACCAAGTTTCACATAGTGAAATCTTGTCTCAAAAAAAAGAAAAAAGTAATATATTCATGCAATGGAATATGGAAAAAAGGAATGAGTTACTACCACATCCTATGACATTCAAGAACCTTACACACATTATGCAAAATGAAAGGATCCAGACAGAAACTGCCACAATTATGACAGTGATTCCTTTTCTATGAGATGTCCAGAACAGGTAAGTCCATATAGACTGAAGACAAATGGTTACCAGCGACTAAGGACAGGAGATAGTCATAGTAATTTCATTTACAGATGATGCTATTTGAAGCTAGACAACAGAGATGGCTGTATAAATTCATGAATTTATACCTTAAAATGGCTAATTTTATGTTATGCTTATTTGACCACAATAAAATATTAAAAATTAATAGATTACAGAAAAGTAAGTGGCAGAAATGAAAAACAAGTGATTGACTTGTAATTCAAATAATGAGTGAAACGCTGAACAACAGGAAGACCCTTCACTCAGCACACAGAAAAGGAGAGAATGATTAAAAAGTACTTTTACACTATTCATTTGCTCAGTAAAGCCTTGGTTTGAAGAACCTCAACTAATTTACCAATAGTTCTGGATTTCAGCCCCTCATCAGTAAGGCTTTGAATGTTTCCCACGTTCCTGCTGAGTGATTCAGACTCATCCCCAGTCAGTATAGCACTTGGACTGTGACAGTGGTGAACCGGAGTTCCTGCCACCTACGCTTGCTTCATCTTTTACAATGCTGCCCTTATTTCTGCCATAATAGACTCTAGGGAAAGAAGAAAGAGCTGAGCCTGCAATTCATTGTCAGCAGTACAGAAAGAGCTCAGGATGTGAGATAAATAGATGAAGGACAAGAAGAATAAGAGAAGCCTTGGGGCTGGAGAATGGCTCAGCGGTTAAGAGCACAGACTGCTCTTGCAGAGGACCCAGGTTCGATTCCCAGCACCCATATGGCAGCTAAGAACTGTCTTTAACTCCAGTTCCAGGGAAATCAGACACCCTCTTCTGACCTCTGCAGCATTGCACAACACGGGTGCACAAACCTATATGCAGACAGTACATTCATGCACATAAAAAAATAATAATAAAATAGCCAGGCATGGTGGCGCACGCCTTTAGTCCCAGCACTTGGGAGGCAGAGGCAGGAGGATCTCTATGAGTTCAAGGCCAGACTGGTCTACAAAGCGAGCTCCAGGCCAGCTGGGACTAAAGGGAGACCCTGTCAAAAAAAAAAAAAAAAAAAAGAAAGAGAAGCCTAGAGAGGCAGTGTGTTAGTCAGGTTTCTGTTACTATAGCAAAATACCTGAGATATTTAACACATAAGGAAGAAATGGGTTTTTTTGACTCATGGTTTCAGAGGTTTAGTTGATGGTCATTTGTTCCTATTGATTTGGACCCATGACAAGGCAAAAATGTCATGGTAGGCAGCATGTGACAGAACAAAGCTGTTTACCTTGTGGCAGCTAAAAAAAAAAAAAGAGAGAGAGCCCTTCCAAAGTTCCAATATCCCTTCAAAGGCACACCCCGATGAACAGGCTGAAGTTTCCACCACTTCCACAAGCTGGAGTCCACTTTTACTCATGGGCCTTTGGAAGATATTCAAGATCTAAACTATAGGAAAAGGGTAGCAAGAATAGCAGAGTTACCCACAAGAGCCTAAACTCATGATGGTAGGGCACAAAATCTCTACCCTGCTACCGGCACTGTATCTAAGGTAGTCACCAGCACTTTAGGTAGGAGAAAGAACTGGTAAGAGTAGATTGTTCTTCATCATGCAAAATCAATTAAGGAAATAGAGACAAGAAAGAACTTAAGAATGAAAGTAGAGGTGCTGGAGAGATGGCTCAGCAGTTAAGAGCACCGACTGCTCTTGCAGAGGACCCAGTTTTGATTCCCAGCACCCACATTTCGCCTAACAACCATCTGTAACTCCAGTTCCAGGGGACTCCAACACCCTCTTCTGACCTCCATGGCATTGCACAACACGAGTGCACAAACCTACATGCAGACAGTACATTCATATATATAAAAAATAAAAAATAAATTTTTAATTTAAAAAAGAATGAAAGTAGATGTAGTTCCCCATTTGGTCCCCATTTGGGAAGAGGAGCTAAAGTACAGCTGTACGACGATGTAAGCATAAAACCAAAAAATAGCCATGCAGAACTAGAAAGTTGCAGGCCAAATGCTGAAGAGGGAAAGAAAAGGAGAGCAACAGAGACACTGAGCAGTTTGGGAAAAGCAGTCACACCTGTATCAAACTTCCACAGAGCATCTGCTGGCCCTGCCACTCATGGACAGTGAAGACCAGGCCCACACTGTAGTTTCCCAAATTTACATCACAGACCTGCCAAGGAAAGCATTTGATGAAAGGTCACTCACGCTGCTAAAAGAATTTAAGTAGTAAAAGGGGTAGAAAATTAAGCAAATCCCTAGAAATTAATGAAAACTAGCTGTGGTCTCCCCGCTCCTGGCACCTTCTCCTCGCACTATGAAGCTGCAGGAGGCCTGGACATAATGGATGTCCCATGCAGGGAACAGGAATGCGACACTCATAAGCCGCTGCCTTCCTGAGTACTCATCCACCTCTGTCTAGGTCTTTGTCCACAGATCAGACCCCACAAAGAATATACAGGGAGTTTTTAATAATACAGTAGTGCTGGGCATGGAGGCACACACTTTTAATCGCAGCACTTGGGAGGCAGAGGCAGGCGTCTACATAGAGAGCTCGAGGACAGCTGGGGCTGCAGGGAGACCCTGTCTCAAAAAACAAACAAACAAATAAAAAAAACAGTAGCAATTTCTGATTTGTCAAACAAAGCCCACAGGTGAGGGCCTCCCTAGGCCAGTTACACACAGCTCAGAGATGGAATAAAAGTCTGAAAGGGTAGGCCCTTCTTTTCAACTACTTCATGTTGATGTAACACCTGTCTTTTCATGTGCATAACAGCAATGTGCCCAGCATTCAACTTAAAGTGTTTCATGACCCCTACCAAATGTGCTTTCAACATTCATCCCAAGCTGGAGATCTCTGGAGGGCTGCAGAGACCACCAATGACTCAGTTTCCTGAGCCAACTCAGTTAGTTTGGAGTCCCAGGAAAACATCCTTAACTAGCTCACTCTACAAAAGACAGAGAAGCTTGACAAATCTGTCTACTAGGGTTTTTCCTCTAAAACAGTTACCTGAAGAGCCAGAGAGAAAAGCTCCAGCCTTTGAGAGCACCAAGCTGTGAGGACTGAGACATGGCTGTAAACCCTTTGACATCACTTCCTGCAGAGTAGGTCTACCCTCACTGTCTGTCTCCCCTCCCAGGGAGCTGAGAGCAATTCTTTGTGGCAGAAGAGAGGCTTCGCTACTTTCCAGGCCAGGCCTGTGTGACTGGCATTTCCACTTCCTGACTTAGGGCACCTGTTCTCAGAATACTTGCTCTGGAGAAAGGCAGCCCCGTGTTAGAAATCCAAGTACACTGAGACCGCCTGAACTGAGAAGCCTTGGCACGGTGGGGAGGCCCAGGAAGATGAGATAATGAGGGCACGACTACAGGAGAAAAGCAGAAAGGGATGAAAGCACATACGACCACCTATGTGGGAAGAAAGGCAGGGAGGGGAGGAAAAGAAAGGTGTTCACGCCTGAGGATCTTTCTGGGACACAGCAGAAGCTTCTAAATGGGTCACACACAAACACATGCCCTGGCTGGGCGTAGTGGCACACATCATTAATCCCAGAGGCAGGTGGATCTCTGTGAGCTTGTGACCAGCCTGGTCTACAAAGCGAGTTCCAGGCCAGCCAGGACTACAAAGTGAGACCCTGTCTCAAAAAGAAAAACTAAACAAACACAAATCCTAATACCACAGCTTAAGCTTTCGCTTGCCCTCTGGTCTCAGCTTAAACGTCTCATCATGTGTCTTTGCTGCTAACAAATCCAGAAGCCAGAAGATATACTCAGCAGCCAAGCTGTCCATTCCCAACAATGCTTTTCAGCCTTATAGTCTCTTTCAACACATGTCTTTGAACCTCTTGGACCCTCTCAGACCAGTCACACATGTGTCAGAACTTGGCATTCCTACATCTTTCCTAGAGAGAAAAGAGAGGTTTCCGTAGTATATATAGTTCACCTCACATCCTTCTAGAGACGAGGCTATGAGCTCTAAGTTTCCCCCAGCAGAGACACATGGCCTTTCCTCCTAACCTCACCGTGGCTCCTATGAACAGAGGAGAGCATTTGTGTGTGCTGTGCTAAGGACATTACGTGGCCCAGTGTTCACCGAGAAGTCTACTGACACAGGGCTCACCACCCATCCAGTTTGCTGAGGGGTTCCAGGGATCCAGGACCTGGAGAATCCTTGGCAAGCCTGATATCTGTTCTGAGGTTGGCCTGCCTAGTGCCCTGGGCATTACCCCAGATGAAGAGGCACAGAGAGTTTGGGAAAGAGGCATAAAAAGGGTGTTTCTACCTTATGCGCATGGCCAGCTGCTAATAGTCCCATTTATATTTAACAAGGCCTGAGAGGAAAAGGCCTACATACAAACATAATGACTCCTCTGTGTAGATACAGATCAGTGTGAGGGTCAAGAAGGCCCAACAGATGACCAACAAGTAGAACCTCCAGAATCAAGGACAAGAACAAGGCCATGAGCTCCTTACCACTAACACTGTGGTCCATCATCAACACTCCTCAAAGCACGTATTACACCAGTCATTGCAGGAAGCTCTCCTGACAACTGTTTCTGAAATGAAAATTTCCTTATATTCATGTGATAAATAAGAAAGGGTTTGGAAGCCAGGTGTGAGGCACATACTGTGATCCTATCACTTGGTAAAAGGAGGCTGAGGCAGGAAGGTCGCAAGTCCAAGACCAGTTTGAGCTACACAGTGAAACCATATCTATAAATAAATAAATACTGGAGAGTACATTTCCATACAGGGTGCATTGGTACAGAGGTGAGTCTTCTAGGCAAGGAAGGCAGAGCGGCAAGAACATAATAATCATCTTCACCAGAAAAGGAGAAAGCCCTCAGCACTGGCAGAAGCCCCCTCCTGTGCCTACTGCTGGCCAGCATCATAGGTGTTCAGAGGTCTGCTTTTTACCCCAGTGTTCCCATGAGCCCTGTGAGTTTCAGCAGTGGCTTTGCAAAACATGAGTTTTTCAGAACAGGTACCATGTTGGAGGGCTAACCTCACTTGCTCAGTGTCTTTCTTCCCCACAGACTGTGAGTTGTTTTAAGGACATGGACAGTGTGTCTCCTACTGGCAAGCCTAATGCACAGTGCCTCACTGACAGAAAAATCACAAAAGTAACTTGAGTGGAACCCATACAATACCCTGCAGTGAGAACAAGAATTAAAACTCTGAGTAAACATCACTGCTCAGTTAAAGGACAAAGCAGCCAGAGGGCATACTGCTCCAATATAAAATCCACATGAGGTCCAAAACCCTCTACTGACTTCTCAAAGTACAGCACAGCAGGCAGAAAACTCCCCATAGACCTGACCATGGCAGAAGGTGGCACAGAAGGCAATGAGACCAGGTATGACATCAGAAAATTCCCATAGACCTGACGATGGCAGAAGGTGACAGAGAAGGCAATGAAACAAAGTGTGACATCAGAAAATTTCCCCTGGGGCTGGAAAGATGGCTCAGTGGTTAAGAGCACCGACTGCAGAGGCTGGCGGATCTCTGTGAGTTCAAGACCAGCCTGGTCTACAGAGCGAGTTCCAGGACAGCCAGAGTTCCAGGGAGACCAGGGAGACCCTGTCTCAAAAAGACACACACACACACACACACACACACACACACACACACACACAAAAGCATCGACTGTTCTTGCAGAGGACCCTCATTCGATTCCCAGCACCCACATGGTGGCTAAGAGCCGTCTTCAACCTGGGCGTGGTGACACACACCTTTAATCCTAGCACTTGGGAGGCAGAAGCAGGTGGATCTCTGTGAGTTCAAGGCCAACCTGCTCTACAGAGTGAGTTCCAGGCCAGCTGGGGCTATAGGGAGACCCTGTCTCAAAAAAAATATGGGGGACACAGCTAGCTTGACTCCAGGGCTCCCATTCCACATGGATCCAGGGAAACAACCTGGGGTCACATCTCCAACAGGCCACAAACAATGAGAACTGAGGCTGTCCAGCACATGACCCGTTCTGTGCAGGAAGGGCTGTGAATGACAAGGAAATGGCTGAGACCCAATGGGCACTGGTTGGGAATGGGAAGGAATTAACTATAAATGTAAACTGAATTTCCAGTCATGAAAGGAGAAGGAAGTGAAAAGAAATGTTAAAAAAAAATTAAACTACTTTTAGTTTTAAAGGTTTTGTGTGCGTGTGAGTGTGTGTGTGTGTGTGTATGTGTGTGTGTGTGTTTTGTTTTGGGGTTTCTGGGGGGTTTTTTGTTTTGAAACAGGGTCTCCCTATAGCCCCAGCTGGCCTGGAATTCACTCTGTAGAACAGGCTGGCCTTGAACTCACAGAGATCTGCATGCCTCTACCTCCAGAGCTAGAATTAAATGTATGAGCCACCACACCCAGCTTAAAGAAGGTTCTTAGTGCCATGTGGATGATGGGAATCGAACCCGTGTCCTCTGCAAGAGCAGTCGGCACTCTTAACCACTGAGCCATCTCTCCAGCCTCAGTTTTAAAGTTGTGATGAGGCCTTAAAATTCTAAAATAAAGAGAATGTATTTGACAGTTCATTTCCATTCCCTCGTCTCTTCTTCTCAAAGAAGGCTTTCCACGGAGCTAGAAGCCAAATTCTCAAAATCAACCCAAAGGCGGCCAACACATAAACCACTCTCCATGTATTGTGTTCCACTGAAAGCTGTAGAAGAATCCAGACAAGAGGAGAGTGGCTCTCTGTTTACATAACTATAATCCTGAAAATCCAGAAGAATGGAAACAAATTTGATTAAAATTCTGCATAATTCATGTCAATTTCTGTAAAATTACATATATGTACATATCATATCCCATGAGCTTAAATTATGATCCATTATAAAATTGTAAATATTTATTTACAGTATACTTCTTCAGGCACCTTGTATCATTTTCTAGATAAAGAACATACGAGGGGCTGGAGAGATGGCCTAGCGACTAAGAGCGCCAACTGCTCTTGCAGAGGACCCGAGTATGATCCCCAGCACCCACATGGTGACTAAGAACCATCTTTAACTCCAGTTCCAGGGGAATCCAACACCCTCTTCTGACTTCTGCGGCATTGCACAACACAGGTGCACAAACCTACATGCAGACAGTACACTCATACACATAAAAAATAAATAAAATTTTAAAAAAGAACATACTATTTCAAAAACTAAAAGCATCTAATAATAGAGAAAACCCTTCTCGGGCTGGAGAGATGGCCTAGCAGTTAAGAGCACCAACTGCTCTTGCAGAGGACCTGGGTTCGATCCCCAGCACCCACATGGCGACTGAGAACCGTTTTTAACTCCAGTTCCAGGGGAATCCTCTTCTGACTTCTGCGGCACTGCACGACATGGGTGCACAAACCTACATGCAAATAGTACATTCATACACATAAAAAAATAAATAAATAAGGGACTGGAGAGATGGCCTAGCGGTTAAGAGCACCGACTGCTCTTGCAGAGGACCCGGGTTCGATCCCCAGCACCCACATGGCGGCTGAGAACCATCTGTAACTCCAATTCCAGGAGAACTCCAGTTCCAGGGGAATCCGACACCCTCTTCTGACCTCCGCAGCATTGCACGACACGGGTGCACAGACCTACACGCAGACAGTACATCATACACATACAAAAATAAATAAATAAATAAATAAATAAATAAATAAATAAATAAAATATTTTTAAAAAACCCTTCTCTTTAAGAACTTAGATAAGCCAGGCATGATGGCACCTGCCTTTAATCCCAGCACTCGGGAGGCAGAGGGAGGTGAATCTCTGGGAGTTCAAGGCCAGCCTGGTCTACATCATGAGTTCCAGGACAGCTGGGACTACAGGAAGACCCTGTCTCAAAAAGAAAAAAAAAAAAAGAACTTAAATGAAAGCTGCCCTGCATTTCATTTAAAAAATTGTCAATTTTCTCCCATTTAAAGTGCCCTCTAAAATACATCAGAGATTATTCTGAAATGGGATCATTCCGCAAACATGTACCAGCAGGGAAGACAATGCTGGCAGCTTCTAATCCTTGGCTCTGCAAAAAAAATAATTACTCAGAGGATCTGACTTAAGTACTCCTGTGAAGAAGCATGTTTGCATCAAAGACATGTTGGCAGACCCAAAGGGACAGGAGCTTGGAAAAGCATGGGACATACCTGGAGCAGATTCATGAATGGGCTCTAAACTTGGCCATTTCCAAAAGAGGCAGACCTACTCTCATCTTCCAGAACCTGAGCAAGGCTTGAGTTTGATTTAAAACAGGAGGATGCTGCTCACATTTCCACATAACAAATGGACACATTTTACAAGGAAAAGAAAGAAAAGAAACACACATAATAATAATAATAATAATAATAATAATAATAATAAGTTTAAAAAGGAAAGGAAAGAGCAAGAAGGAACAGGAATATCACGCATCTAGATGATCAACAAGATGAGCTCTGCTATAGAGTATCAAAACTTTCAGGCCGGGCGTGGTGGTACACGCCTTTAATCCTAGCACTTGGGAGGCAAAGGCAGGCAGATCTTTGTGAGTTCAAGGCCAACCTGGTCTACATAGTGAGTTCCAGGACAGCCGGAGCTACAGGGAGACCCTGTCTCAAAAAGACCAAAAAAAAAAAATTACTTCAGAGTATCAAAACTTTTTCCCTGAGTTAGGGTCTTAACGTGTAACCCAGGCTGGCCTGAAACCCACCATTCTCCTGATCCTGTTGCTTAGGCACTGGGATTACAGTATGCACATCTCAAAAACATTTAATGAACATTGTGACCTAACACTGAAAACAAGACACACCAATGGGGGGGGCTGGGTTTTATTATTATTATTATTATTATTATTAATTATAATACAGAAAATACTACAGAGAAAATAACTATTATTAGCTATCTACAAAAGGGTACGACAAGGGCAGGAGACACCACGGTTAAACACATTCTACTTTAGAAGGTCTGTATGAGGGGGTTGGAGAAATGGCTCAGAAGTTAAGAGCACTGGCTGTTCTGGAGAAGACCCAGGTCCAAATCCCAGCACCCACATGGCAGCTAACAACTGTCCATAACTCCAGTTCCAGAAGATCTGACGCCCTCTTCTGTCCTCCACAGGCATTGTACAACACAGGAATACTTACACATATGCAGCCAATATATTCAAACACATAAAATAAAAATAAAGTGCATGGCCAAATGAGGCTATGTTTTCAAGAAATTTTGAAATCAAGGGCAAAACATGATGATAATAAATGCAATTATGGGCTGAAAGGATGACTCAATCAATAAAATCCCTGCCATGCAGGCCTAAGGACCTGAATTCTGATCCCTAGTGCTCACAAAGCATCTGTAACTCTAGCATGAGGGGACAGAGACAGACAGATGTGTGGCCTGCCAGTCTAGCCAATCAATGAGTACCAGGTTCAGTGAGAAAACCTGTCTCAGAAGATAAAGTTGAGCCAGGTATGGCAGCTTACACCTTTAATTCCAGCACTGGGAAGGCAGAGACAGGCAGAGTTCCGAGGCCAGCCTGGTCTACATAGTGAGTTCAAGCCTATCTGGAGCTACAGGGAAACCCTGTCTCAAAAAAAAAGATAAGGTTGACAATGACTGAGGAAGACTCCTCTGGCCTATACACATTCACACACATACACACACACACACACACACACACACACACACACACACACAGAATACAATATATCCCCAAGCACAAGAACAGACTACCAATGAGTGGCATTCTTTAAAATGTCTCAAATTAATAATTCTCGCATAAGTCAAGACTTCTATCCTAAGACATTTTCTAGGCTGATCATGATCCAACTAGGCTGGCATTCTCGGCAATAAGAGAATAAGCAGGGCTGGGGAAATAGCTCTGCTGAAGTGCTTGCCATGCATAAGGACCTGAGTTCCAGCCCTCAGAAAAAAATCCAGGCATGGTAGCATGCACTTGTAATCCCAGCGCTGGGAAAGCAGAGACAAGTAGAACCCCGGGGCTCACTAGCCAGCCCTCCTAGCCTACTCCGAGAGTTCCAGGCCAATGACAGACTCTGTCCCAAAGGAAGGTGCATAGAGCCTGAGGGACCCACGGTTGACCTTAGGCTTCCACACACACATACACACACATATATGCACACACATGTGCACCTGCACACATGGAATACATACACATACATATATGCACATACATACAAAAAAGGAAAATAAGCAAAAACCAAAACTTACACTACATAGTATATACTAGACTCTGGCCACATATGGCTTTCAGCCATTTGAAAGTGGAGGTCTAACCTGAGCTATACTGCCAAACTACACACTAGACTTCAAAGACTTAGGTCAAGAGTCATAGCACAGGGGGCTGGAGAGATGGCCTAGAGGTTAAGAGCTCCGACTGCTCTTGCAGAGGACCCGGGTTCGATCCCCAGCACCCACATGGCGGCTGAGAACCATCTTTAACTCCAGTTCCAGGGGAATCTGACACCCTCTTCTGACCTCCGTGGCATTGCACGACATGGGTGCACCAACCTACATGCAGACAGTACATTCATACACATAAAAAAAAAAAAAGAAAAAAAAGGAGAAAAAA
>VZQC01006856.1:684912-775058 GCA_009823505.1 Rhizomys pruinosus
CAGAGGACCCGGGTTCGATCCCCAGCACCCACATGGCGGCCGAGAGCCGTCTGAAACTCCAATTCCAGGAGAACTCCAGTTCCAGGGGAATCCGAGACCCTCTTCTGACCTCCGCAGCATTGCACGACACGGGTGCACAAACCTGCATGCAGACAGTACATTGATACACATACTGAAATAAATAAAAATAATAAAAAATAAAAAAATAAAAAAAAATTAAAGTAAAAAGATAGAAAAAAGTATTCAAAGCAAATGTAACTAGGAAACAAGCAGGTGTAGCTGTTTCTGATATCTGAGGACACAGACTTCAAAACAAGAAGAGAAAGGAAGTTTTCTTTTCCAGACTTAACAGGGCAGTTGCACAAATGAACCCAGTGCTTCTGACAGCATACACAAGACCTGCAAGAAGCCCAAGCCAGACAACCTCCCAGTGTGGAGGGGTAGGGGAGCGCAAAGCTCCATACCTGGCTGAGGAACTGGTACTTGTGATAGCTGCTGGAGGGGGGGGGGGTCCGTTTTCATCAGGGGTGTGATGCTGGGTAGGCAACTACACTCCAGGAGATAGACCTGCAGCCAAGACTCCTGGGAAAACACAAATTAGACCCAATACACCTTAAGAAAAAATAATAGAGGACATAATAAAGTGAGGAGGGTAAGGAGGTGAGGGTGGATCTGAAGGAGATGGAGAAGGGATTCTGAATACGGCCAGGCATGGTACACAAACCTTTAATGCCAGCACTAGGGAGGCAGAGGCACGTGAATCTCTGTGAGATCAAGGCCAGCCTGGTCTACATACAGAGTTCCAGGCCACCAGCTGAGACTGCAGAACGGTGCTGTCTCAAAAAAAAAGTTATATGGACTTCTCAAAGAATCAATAAAAAATATAAAAGTATTTTTTTTAATCACTTCATACTGCCAGGCATGGTGGCACCTTTAATCCCAGCACTTGGAAGGCAGAAGCAGGTGGATTTCTTTGAGTTCAAGACCAGCCTGGTCTACATAGTGAGTGCCAGGCCAGCTGGGGATACAGGGAGACCATGTCTCAAAAAGACCAAAAAAAAAATAAATAAATAAATCACTTCATACTAATTAAGGGAACAATCCATCAAAAGCACATTATGATTCTAAGCATTATGCCCCAAACATAGGTGGACCCAGTTTCATAAAACTAATGCTACTAGATGTGAAATCAATGATTTGCCCTAGCACAATAGTAGTGGGTGACTTCAATACCCAACTCGCACCAACTGACAGATATGAACAAAAGTTCCCAGAAAAACTGCATCTTAAAACTAAACATTCTAGGGGCCGGAGAGATGGCCTAGCGGTTAAGAGCGCCGACCGCTCTTACAGAGGACCCAGGTTCGATCCCCAGCACCCACATGGCGGCCAAGAACCGTCTGAAACTCCAATTCCAGGAGAACTCCAGTTCCAGGGGAATCCGAGACCCTCTTCTGACCTCCGCGGCATTGCACGACACGGGTGCACAGACTTGCATGCAGACAGTACATTCATACACATACAGAAATTAAAAAAAAAAAAAAACTAAACATTCTAGCCAGGCGTGGTGGCGCATGCCTTTAATCCCAGCATTCGGGAGGCAGAGGCAGGTAGATCTCTGAGTTAAAGGAGACCCTGTCTCAAAAAGAAAAAAAAAAAAAAAAAAAACCCTAAACATTCTATAAAGACTGATTAACTGATTAGAACTTAATTGATTGTGGAGTCTGGATAGCCTAAGTATCATTTATCTTGGGCTATCTTTAGCCCCCTAAATAGCCACTCCTTGCCCATCTTTGCTTCTGACTTAACATCCTGTGACTAACGGGTAAAAACTTTTCAGGATGTAATAACTTAGCAGACTACCAGCTTCCACAAACCAAAAGTTGAATGCCATCAGAAAGCATCTGAGGTCTACTGCTGAGATTTCTCTTTTGCTGTATCTGCCTACTTAATGTTTCCACCAATGTATTTGATTTTAATTTTATTTATTTTTATATGTGTATGAATGTACTGTCTGCATATAGGTTTGTGCACCCATGTCCTGCAATGCCGAGGAGGTCAGAAGAGGGTGTTGGATTCCCCTGGAACTGGAGTTAAAGATGGCTCTCAGCCGCCATGTGGATGCTGGAGATCGAACCCGGGTCCTCTGTAAGAGCAGTCGGCACTCTTAACTGCTAGGCCATCTCTCCAGTCTCCCATCACCAATGTATTTGAAAAGTGTCTTGATTTATGACTTTTCTTTGCTCTGTTACTATAAAAACTTCATGAAACTGTTACTATGTTGAACATGGCATTTGGGATAATCTGAAATTGTGTTCCAGGGCCATAGTCACTCATATCTGGCTCCAGAATAAACCTTTTGAAATGAGTTATGCTTTTGCATCAACAGTTTATGATGCCATAACACAGGATCCCCAAGAGTGATCCAGTTCATCAGAGGAGTACTGGCATAGAAACTCAGGAGGCAGAGGCAGGCTGATCTCTGTGAGTTCAAGGCCAGCCTGGTCTACAGAGTGAGTTCTAGGCCAGCTGGGGCTATAGGGAGACCCTGTCTCGAAAAGACAAAAAAAAAAAACAGTTCCAAACATTTAAAAAACACCCTTATCTGAGAGCCAGCCTTTGACACTGAAGGCAAAGACATTACCATCCACTGACCTTTCCATGTTATCCTAAGTGTAGGGTGCTGTTCATCATCCCAGCTCTCTGGGTAAGATTTATCTTACAATGAGTCATATCCCTTAACCACCAGCACATGTCACATTGTATCCGTTCAATTTTATTATCAGTGTGACAAAATAATTAAGAAACTAGCTTAAATGGAGGAAAGGTTTCTCTGTCACAGTTTCCCAGGTCTGGTCCATCAGGGGGAGTATGGCTACAGAGAGACTCATTGTACAGACAGCAGGCTTCCCCCTTTTCTCCTTTTATTCCATCTGGCCCCCAGCCTATGGGATGGCTATCTATATTCACTAACAGGCCTTTCCTTCTTAGCTAATCTTTCCTGTAAGACTTTCACAGACATACCCAGAGATGTGCTTTACTAATGGCCTAGCTCCTTCTCAATCCCATCAAATAGATAATCAAAATGAGCCTTCACTGTCACAAAGAAATTCAGACCCAGAGCCCCAATTATCACTCGACTCTACACCAATTTGTGTACTGTTGTGATTTGAATGAGATGTCTTCCATAGGCTCCTAGTAGTTAAACACTTTGTGCCCAGTTGGCAGTGCCATTTTGGGAGGAAGCACGTCATGGGGAGTTGGAGATGGTATCTTAGCATTTCCAGTTTCTCTCTCTCTGCTTCCCAGCCCTGTTTGAAGATGTGAGCTCTCAGCTTTCTGCTCCAGCTGCCTCCTGCCATGCCTCCACAATGATGGACTCTTACCCTCTCAAACTATAAGCACAATAAACCTTTCCTTCTCTAAGTTGCCTTGGTCATGGTGTTTTATCACAGCAACAGAAAAGTAATTAATACAAGTACCTAAGAGACTTTAACAATGCCAACGTTCCTGAAGTGGTATCAAACTGCCCTTATTAGTCATCAACACCTTAGCAAGAATTGGGTTCTGAGTCTGACTTCCAATGTAATAACAAAAGGACAAGTGGCTCTGGGTACCAGGTGAAGCACTAAAGTTAGTGCATCAAGCACTACTGGAGGAGAAGCAAGAACAAATGAAGACTGACTCCACGAAAACACTAGGCGGCGGCAGTGCGTGCTCCCCAGCCTTAGTCAAAAGAGCACCAGCTTCAGGGTAACAGCCCAGATTTTAATTCAAGTTCAGGTTTTTGTTTTGTTTTTTTACCACAAGAGTGTGTCCATGGTCTAGGGAGTTCCAGATCCTTGTATGGATGAGCAACGACTGGGCATTTTGCATAAATGGTGTGCAAGTCATATTGCTCCAATTTAAAAGAGAAATCAAGCTGGGCGTGGTGGCGCACGCCTTTAATTCTAGCACTCGGGAGGCAGAGGCAAGCGGATCTCTGTGAGTTCAAGGCCAGCCTGGTCTACAGAGCGAGTTCCAGGACAGCTGGGGCTACAGGGAGACCCTGTCTCAAAAAAAAAAAAAAAAAAAAAAAAAAAAAAAAAAGAGAAATCAGACATGAGGGATTTTGTCTTTGCACTAAGGGGAAAAGTGGTACTGTCTGAAGAGGTAATAGAAGGTCGGGGTCCCACTCCACAGCCAATAGTGTATGAAGTTGGGAAGATTACTCTTCCTTAGTCCTATCTGAATGAACAATGGATAAAAGTGGCCCAGACTGGCTTCACAGGCACGAGTATCCTAGAATTTGCCAGCTCACATAGCAATTACATAGAAATCCACATCTTACATGTGTTCCACTTCCTTCTGTGAATCTTCCAGGGAAATGCCCAGCAACACACAGATGCCCCGTCCGATGGTACTTATCTGCTCTCCTCCAACTAGAAAGGAACCAAAAGGGAAAACGACTCAGACACAGTCAGGTGTCTCAAAGTACTTTTCAGTAACAAAATGACTTCTCAGCACTACACATCCTCCTTACAGGTTCTTGGTTAAAGTTGGTGGGTATGTGAGCCAACAACACCCATCCACTCTGGTTTTATGCTTAGAACAAATAGAAGCTGTAAGGTGAGTAACTGTGAAGCAGGATTTTAGCATCAGATCTTATCTGAAACCTTGGGTAAGATGCCTGGAACTTTCCACAGTCTAGTTCGTGCATTCAAAACTGGAACACTGTTTTCCTCCCCCAGTAAATCCAATTCAGCTAACATTAATTCTCAGAAAGGAGGCTCATGCTTTTCTTGGAAATCAGCAAACCTAGTAACACAACAGACAGATACCAAAGAACAGGAAATGTTCGTGTCATTAAAAAAAAGTTTTTCCTACTTTCTACAAAGATAAATACATAATCCAAAAAGCTATGGCTTATGTGTGAAGCATCATCTCGAAAAACTATGATTTCCCAGTATATTACCAAGGTCACATTCGAAGCCAATGACCTTTCAATCTTTTTGAATCATGCACTTTAACAATAAAAAAATCTGAGAACGCAATGCTAACATTTGTGCAAATATTTATAGTCAAATGCACTGCACTGTAACTTTAGACAATATCTCAAGTGTTGGCACAGTATTTAGGCTAACAGTCATCATTGTCATAGTGAAAAAAATCCATATTTAAAATGGCAATCTTGATAATTTCCTCTTTTGCCAACTTTCTACCCAACTTCATTACATTACTGCTTTTCTTATTTATTTCATTGTGTACTGACCTAATGTTCCAATCAGGAATAGAAGAGTGAACTCTGCCATGTTCCTGTGGTTTGCTTCTGCTGAGGAGCAATATCTGCAAATATTCCTAACAAGGGAAAAAAAACTATGCCCCAGCTTCAACTGCAGGTTGCAACCCCATATTCAGTCGCATAACTGAAGGCCAGGGGTTAATAAAAAACTGGCAATAGGGGCTGGAGAGATGGCCTAGCGGTTAAGAGCGCCAACCGCTCTTACAGAGGACCCGGGTTCGATCCCCAGCACCCACATGGCGGCCGAGAAGCGTCTGAAACTCCAATTCCAGGAGAACTTCAGTTCCAGGGGAATCCGAGACCGTCTTCTGACCTCCGCGGCATTGCACAACACGGGTGCACAAACTTGCATGCAGACAGTACATTCATACACATACAGAAATAAATAAAATTAATAAAAAAAATTTTTTAAAAACTGGCAATAGTAATAAGTTTCTGAATACGCAACTACCAAAAGTTAATGCAAAATAAAACATATAATGAATCCAAGGTATTTCTGGCAGTGCTGCACGCTACATGATGCAACTTCACTGCAGCCTTTGTTGTGAACATACAACATTCACACATGCTATGCAACCCTAACAACTGGTTAAAATACCTCAGGGGCTGGAGAGATGGCCTAGTGGTTAAGAGCACCGGCTGCTCTTGCAGAAGGCCCGGGTTCAATCCCCAGCACCCACATGGCGGCTGAGAACCGTCTGTAACTCCAATTCCAGGAGAACTCCAGTTCCAGGGGAATCCGACACCCTCTTCTGACCTCCACAGAATTGCATGACACAGGCGCACAAACCTACATGCAGACAGTACATTCATACACATAAAATTAATTAATTAATTAAAAAAAAATAAATATTTAAAAAATACCTCAGCACAGATTTGAGACCATCACGTTATCAAAAAATGCAATGTTTTTATAGTACATATGAAGCTTTCTGCTCTTACAGAAACATCAAGGTTTATGTGAAATAGCAATTTTTAATATTTTCCTATCATGTTTCCTCAGCACTTAAATACCAAAATAGTGAGGTAGGCACAACCTGGGACTCCACTCAGCTTGAGGTGTGCTTGTACCCTTGCACCCCTCTATGGACAAGGCACTTTGCAACCTGTTAGCAATCTAGGACTATATATATATATATGCTTCATTTTTAATTGGGGTGCTTTACTTATATTATTACAGTTAACTGAATTTTCACATTTATTTGTATGTGTATGTGTGTATGCAAGTGCCATAACATGCATGTGGAGGTCAGTGGACAACTTCTAGCTGCTGGTTCTCTATTCCACTGAGTGGGTATTAGGGATCAAACTCAAGTCCTCAGGCTTGACAGCAGGTGTTTTTACTCACTGAACCATTTCATAGGTCCTGTCGACCTCCAGTAAACAATGGAAATATGTCACTTCCCTTAGCAACTCCTTGATAATGCCCTGTTTCTACTCAAGCACACCTTGGAACACAATCCAAGAACTACAAGCAATTAATCTAGCATAGACTGGTTTCGGATGCATGTGCAACAAGGCAAAACTATGTCCCCAATGAATTTTTAGGGAGAATCTCTGACTTACAAGCTTATATCTATGTATAATTGAGCTTGCATGTAATTAAAATTAGATGCATTATGGGAAGTGACATGTGCAGTAAAGAAACAGAAATAGAACTTATTCTGCCATCAACATAGGGAATCACTTACACTATCCCCTTAGCAAACAAACCCCTCTTTATTTTGAACCCCATAAAAAGAATCCCCAAACAACAGTCCAGGCCCTTAAGTACTTTCAGTCATGTGCCCACTGTCAGTCTTGACAGTGTATCTGACCTGTTTTCTCTTACTTTTCTTTAAATAGTTTCCTCACTACTTTTCAATGTGTGGTAGCTTTCATTGCATCTCTGATTAAGCCAGGAAACTGGAAACATCTGCCAAGACCCAGACCACTGATAAGAGTAGTATATCTTTATATTAGATGGTGTCGAATGTTTCATTTGAGGGGCTGGAGAGATGAATCAACCTTAAAAGCACTGACTGCTCTTGCAGAGGACCAGGGTTCAGTTCCCAGCACCCACACAGTGGCTAACAACCATATGAAACTCAAGTTTCAGGGGATCTGACAGCATCTTCTGACCTCCATAAGCATTGCATGACAGGTGTGCTTACACACATGCAGGAAATACACTCATACACATAAAATAAAAATATTTTTTAAATGTTTGATTTTGAAAATTGCTATTAGATGGAGCTGGAGAAATGGATGGCTCAGAGGTTAAGAGCACTTGCCGCTCTTGCAGAGGTCAGGAGTGTGGTTCTCAGTACTCAAATAAGTTGGCTCACAGCTGCCTATAGCTCCAGCTACAGAGAATCTTGCACCCTCTTCTAGCCTTCACAGAACACATAAAGACAAGCACATTAATATTTTAATGATTTTCTTTTCATATCTCCTCTGTTCGTAGATCTTACTTTGTTTTCAGCTACTAATAAATTTTTATACTTTTTTCTTCTCTTAATAGTCTATGTCATAAACTTTCCTAAACATCGGTAACAGTCATAATCAGTCTGTCCAGTGGACTAACCATCCCATTCTGCTGAATATAAGGCTTCTTCCAAAATTTTCCCTTCAATAAATAACAATATGTTGAAAATCTTTCTATTCTAAAGTTTCAGGTTTTTTTTTTTAAGACTTGAGATTATCAGGCTGGAGAGATGATGGCTCAGCAGTTAAGAGTATTAAGTGCACTGGCTACTCTTACAAAGGATCCAGGTTCAATTCCCAGCACCCACATGGCAGCTAACAATTGTCTGTAACTCCAGTTCCAGGGGATCCAATGGCCTCTTCTGATCTTTGTGGACATTGCATGACATGGGTACACTTACATACATGTAAGCAATACACTCATACACAGAAAACAAAAATTACAAAAGAATTGAGATTATCATCTTAGAGTACATACTCAAAGAGAGAATCATCAAAGAATTTCAACATCTTTATAGATTAGGCATGCCAGGGGCTGGAGAGATGGCCTAGCAGTTAAGAGCACCGACTGCTCTTGCAGAGGACCTGGGTTCGATCCCCAGCACCCACATGGCAGCTAAGAACCGTCTGTAACTCCAGTTCCAGGAGAACTCCAGTTCCAGGGGAATCCGAGACCCTCTTCTGACCTCCACGGCATTGCACGACACGGGTGCACAGACCTACATGCAGACAATACATTCATACACATACAAAAATAAATAAAATAAAATAAAAAAAAAAGATTAGGCATGCTAGTGCACCTGCAATCCCAGCACGGGGAGAACAGAAAGATACAAGGCCAGCCAGACTCAGCTACAAAGCAAGTCTACTCCAGGACAGCCTACACTAAATGAGACCTTGTTCCAAAAACACAAAAACAAGCCAGGTGTGGTGGCACACGCCTTTAATCCCAGCACTCAGGAGGCAGGCGAATCTCTGTGAGTTCAAGGCCAGCCTGATCTACAAAGTGAGTTCCAGGCCAGCTGGGGCTACAGGGAGACCCTGTCTCAAAACCACCAAAAAACAAAAACAAAACAAAACAAAAAAACAAAAAGGAAAACATCAAATATTTTTATATTTTTTTTAATCTTAAGAATAAATGGGGCTGGAGAGATGGCCTGGCAGTTAAGAGCACTGACCGCTCTTACAGAGGACCCGGGTTCAATCCCCAGCACGTGCATGGCGGCTGAGAACCATCTTTAACTCCAGTTCCAGGGGAATCCGACACCCTCTTCTGACCTCCGCGGCATTGCACGACACGGGTGCACAGACCTGCATGCAGACGGTACATTGATACACATACAGAAATAAATAAAATTAAAAATAAATAAATAAATAAATAAATAAATAAATGTAAGCTGGGCGTAGTGGTGCACGCCTTTAATCCCAGCACTTGGGAGGCAGAGGCAGGTGGATCTCTGTGAGTTCAAGGCCCGCCTGGTCTACAAAGTGAGCTCCAGGCCAGCCGGGACTAAAGGGAGACCCGTCTCAAAAAGACAAAAAAATTAAATTAAATAAAAAATTTTTTAAAAATTTAAAAAAAGAATAAATGATGCTCTAAAGTGTTTATATTGCTACCTTATTTTCGAGCAGTTTTGTTCCCCTTCCAGAGACAAGTAAAGGGGTACCTTGGTTTTGTACAACAGGGTCTCACTGTTCACTCTGTAACCCATACTGGATCCTCCCACCTCTGCCTCCAGAGTGCTGGGGCTACAGGAATGCACCACCACCCACAATCAAAGATTCATTTTCTTTTTTTCTTTTTTTTTTTTTGGTCTTTTCAAGACAGGGTCTCCCTGTAGTCCCAGCTGTCCTGGAACTCACTCTGTAGACTAGGCTGGCCTTGAACTCACAGAGATACGCCTGCCTCTGCCTCCCAAGTGCTGGGATTAAAAGCGTGCACCACCAAGCCCGGCTCCAAAGATTCATTTTCAATATTCCAGATCTGTAGGCTGGAGAGCTTAAAGAACCAAAACTCAAATTTTAACTATGTTGGTGATAACCACATAAAGTAGACAGATTTGGTGATGACCACATAAAGTAGACAGATTTCAACTCCCCCCAAAAGCAAAACATCTTTCATCTATTAACTGTCCCAGTTTTCATATACTTAAACATTTACTAAAATGTTATTAAACCTTTAAAATCCCATAAACTCTAGTTCTATCCCATTCCTTATTAACTCTGGATGACTTCTAAAGCCAAAGCTACCAGAACAACTTGCAAATTATTAAGCAGGACTGAAAAGTGGAAGCTCAGGCCTAAATATGTGGTTTTGAAACTTTGGTGGGGAAAGTGTTTGGTTTTGGATTTGCAATGTGAGGACTGGACTTAAAGCAAAAATATAACTCGACTGTCCAAGCTGGCCCTGATCTCCTGGGCTCAAGGGATTCTCCTGCCTCAGCTTCCAAAGGGGCTGTGACTAGAGGTACTTGCAATGGCACCCCAGCTTCAAAATGCAATTCTGCCAATAAAAACTTAAAAAGATTTAGGCCAGTGGCCTGGCTCAGTTGATAAAGGCACTAACCATCTCAGTTCAATCCCTGGTACCCACAGGGTAGGAGAGAACTGGCATCCACAAGTTGTCCTCCGTTCTCCCCACAGGTGTCCAGGTATATCCCACAACACACACACACACACACACACACACACACACACACACAAAATATAATAAAAAAATTTTAACTTAAAAGACTAAACATACGGCACCTGCCATTTAAATTTGTAATGCCTTTCAAAACATGGTTTATTTATAATAACTACAGTATAGTAATCTTCTGGACCCGGATGTTTCAACTTGACTACGGTGTTTAACTGATGACTAATGGTTGGACGGCTTGATCCACAGAAATTAGTGGAAAAAAGAAATATGGCATGTTGAATTCTTCAATTCTGACCCATAGCTGCAGAGTACAAAGATCTGCACCTAGGCTGGGAGGCTCTGCACCTAGTTCCAGCGCCCTAGCGTGCATGCCCACAAGCGCCAGAGCTCAGCCAAGGAGCAACGCTCCACATTTGTGCTTTTTATCACGAGCTCCATACAAATATGAGATATGCAAAAGGGATTAGAATGCAGCATTAAAGACAGCCCGGGGGGGGGGGGGGTTCTGCTCCGGAATTGCTCCTTATATGTTGTTTGTGCAACAGTGCATTCAAGAACCGGCCTTGGGGATGTTTGCATGCCCTGCCATCTTGCTGGTAGGAAGAAAAGAAAAAAAAAAAAAAGATGATAATGATTAATGATGATAATGACTAATGACGGTGGTGAGGATGATGAGGGCGATGATGAGCGTTTATACAGCACTAAAGCACCGAGCCTGAGCCAGCCAGCGGCCGGGCCACGTGTCGGGTCTCCCCAGCCACAGAGATTCCCGAGAACGGTCCCCACAATTCAGGGTTGCGGGGACCCCATGAGGGCGCAGGGCTCCTCACGCGGGTCGGCAGGTCGCGGGGGTCAGAGGTGGCCCCTCCCGGGCCCGGCCCCGCCCGACTGACCTGTGACGCTGGCCCGGGTGACGCGCTGCACCACGGCCTTCATGGCGGCGGCTGAGGAGATAGGGGCGGTGGCGCGCTGGCTAGGACCTCGGTACTCGACGGGCGGCTCGGAGGCCGGCGCCCTCTGTGGGTAACACCCGGAAACGCGCCGGGAGGACCTGTTCCACCTTGGGCTGCGGCCCGCCCACGTCGGCCACCCTTGCCGTCCGATTGGCCCCTCCCACGTCAATCACGCTCACCTGTCACCTATCGTAACCCCGTCCGTTATTGACAGACACCGCCCATCCACCTCTGAGCTACCCTCAAATCTTTGGCAACAGCAGCCCCTGGCATAGTACCCTACGCCAGCTCAGACTCCACTAGGCCCCGATCCACCTTAGTTTCTTTCTCCCGGGCCCAAGACCCCCCAACTTAGCCCTGACTCCTATTCTTGTGTCTCTTCTTCCTCTTTCCACTCCTCTGATCCCAGATTCTCCCAAATTCTTCAGTTGCTCTCCTGCTTCAACAGCTAGCCAGTTACCAAGTACAAAAGAATCTGCTCCTCAAACAGCCATTTAACTATATAACTGTTAGGCTTAGCCATGTCACGATACTAACAGTATATGATTCTAAAATTCTAATTCCTGCTATAATACAAATCCTAATACTTAGCCCTATCACAGGGCTGTTCAGAAATTTGAAGGAAATAGGCTAAATATAAAGTGCTTAGGGGGCTGGAGAGATGGCCTAGAGGTTAAGAGCGCCGACCTCTCTTGCAGAGGACCCAGGTTCGATCCCCAACACCCACATGGCGGCTGAGAACCGTCTTTAACTCCAGTTCCAGGGGAATCCGACACCCTCTTCTGACCTCCGCGGCATTGCATGACACGGGTGCACAGACCTACATGCAGACAGTACATTCATACACATACAAAAATAAATTTTAAAAATGTAAGTGCTTAGAAGTCTACAAAGAACTGTGCCCTAGCAAATTATCATTGCTAAAAACGATGCTGTCTTTGTAGACTAATAGTAGAGCAGGTTATTAAAATCAAAGAGAAGGAAGAAAAGAGAGGGGGGAGAGGAGGATTATCCCAGCTACTTGGGCTGAAGCAGGAAGAAGTCTCGAGTCTATGAGTTCAAGACCAATGTGGGCAATGTGATGAGAGATGACTTGAGAGAGATGGGGCTATGAAAGAAATGTATCCATCTCAGAATGTCTCTACCTTAAAGGCTTCTACTAGCCTTGGTAGATGCAGAAAAGCATTGAAATGGAAAGCAAGGAGCTGTGATTTGGCCAGAAACAACTACAAGGCATGATGACTGCACATCTGGAATGCCAGCATTCTGGTGACAGAGGCAGGATCAGGATCAGAGGCAGTTCAAGGTCAGCCTGGGACACATAGTGAGATTCTGTCTTCGAAAGAATGCTGGCTGGCATGGCGGCTCATGCCTTTAATAATCCCATCACTTAAGATGCTGAGGCAGGAGGATCACCCACAAGTTCAAGCCCAGCCTGGAGCTACATAGGTGAATTCTAGGCCACCCTAGGATATAGACAACCCAACATGTCTCAAAAAAAAAATCCTACAGGGCTGGAGAGATGGCCTAGCGGTTAAGAGCGCCGACTGCTCTTGCAGAGGACCCGGGTTTGATCCCCAGCACACACATGGTGGCTGAGAACTGTCTTTGACTCCAGTTCCAAGGGAATTAGACGCCTTCTTCTGACCTCCGCGGCATTGCAAGACACAGGTGCACTGACGTACATGCAGACAGTACATTTATACACATACAAAATAAAATTTTTAAAAATCCTACAAACTAGCCGGGTGTGGTGGCGCATGCCTTTAATCCTAGCACTTGGGAGGCAGAGGCAGGCGGATCTTTGTGAGTTCAAGGCTGGCCTGATCTACAGAGCGAGTTCCAGGACAGCTGGGGCTACAGAGAGACCCTGTCTCGAAAAGACCAAAAAAAAAAAAAAATCCTACAAACTAATAAGCTTGAATATTACTACTTAATGCAGATTTGCCTGAATGAAAGTGTCAAAGTTGCCAGGCATGGTGGTGCCTTTAATTCCAGCAATCTGGAGGCAGAGGCAGGCGGATCTTTGTGAGTTCAGAGCCAGCCTGTCTCAGAGGAGTTCCAGGACGCTGGGGCTACAGGGAGAAGACCTGTTCGAAAAGACCAAAAAAAAAAAAAAAAAAAAAGTGTCAAAGTTAACAACAGCAACACTATGAAAAATAAACCTCACATGTCATACTGCACTGGAAGGAAACAATAGCATTTCTACTCCCAAGTCCCCCCAAAACTTTTCTTTAAACCTGTGGACTATGGGTTGGGGCCAGTTGCTAGAGTGTTTTCCTGACATTCACGAAGAAGCTGTGGGTTCAATCTACAGTACCAACATAAACTGGGTATGGGGGCACCTGCCTAGAATTCCCAAACTCAAGAAGTAGAGGGAGGAGGACCAGTTCAAAGTCATTCTTGACTCTACAGTGACTCTCATCCCAGCCTGGACTACATACTCTGTACCTGAATCTAGTCATTAAAAAAGCCAACCAAACCTAAATTAGGAGGATTCTGCCAAATAGTCACGATTCCTCAAGTGTCAAAGAAAAGAAAATCTGAGGACTATTCTGGAATAAACGAGGCTTTAAAAGAGACAGGAGGGCTAAAGAGTTGGCTTCATGAGTAAACATACCTGATGCCAAGCCTGATGACCTGAGTTTGATTCCCCAGATCTACACGGTGGAAGGAAAACAGACTAGTTGTCTTCTGACCTCCACAGAGACAGGTTGTCACGTACTCTCAGTGTTCACACACATTCACACAGAATAAATAAAATGTTAAGGGGAGAAGAGAGAAGGAGAAAAACCAAATATGATACATGAACTTGGATATATCCTGGAGAGAAAAAAAAAGGAAAGAGGTAAAAGTTTGCTGGGGGGTGGAAGGGGGTGGTACTCATGCTGAAGAGGACACTCACAAAGTTACTCTAGTAACATCCCAGGGACCACATCAGATGGTGCAAATCCTTTTATTCTAGCTAACAGGCAGCTTATATAGGTTTAGGACCGGCAGCCTCTACATCACCTCCTAGTGGCCAATCCCAGACATCCACACCATCAAGCATCATCCCAGTTCATGGGGTATACTCAGAAAGGGACATGCAGACAAGTTGGCTCATGGTGCCAAGCGTGTGCTAACCTGCACATGTGCAATGTACGCCTGAATCCAGGACTGGTGTTACATGGTTCACCACTGATATAATAACTCCCTTTGAGTTGATAATTCACTTCTAGTCTGACCCCACTGGTCAGAAAAGCACTATGCTTATAATTGTGGTTTCATGCTAAAGATTCAGATCTGGAAGAACCACAAGAAGATACATGGGCAAGGAGCATCCATGCTCTCTCTTCTGTGGGACAACTTGTCATCTACTTTACATCAGCATTTTTACCCATGAGGAAGCGCTCCTTATCTTCAGTTGTTCTGATTGAGGTTTTGTGATGAAAACATTCCGGGCATGGTGGCACATGCCTTTAACCCCAGGAGGCAGAGGCAGGTGGATCTCGGTGTTTGAGACCAGTGTGGTCTATACAGAGAGCTACATAATGAAAACCCATCTCAAAAAAAAAGGAGTTACCCTACACAGGGAATAATAGTCCCATTAGAAGCCATAGGTTGTCAAATAAAAAGCCCAGTTCCAGATGTGGGATATTTCCTCTTGAGTCGTTAGTCAGAGATGTTCCAGACCCCCCTGACACACCCCAAAATTGCCATTGCTTTTGGCTGCCACACTCCCAAATACTTATATTTCAAGGGCTCAGGTGACTGACTTCATGGAGTAAGAATGCCAGAAAACTAAAGGCTGAAAAAATGGATGCTGATGATTTAGCCTAGAAACTTAACAGCTCAAGAACTGAAAGGCACAGTTAAAGTGGAGATAGTAGTGGAGATGGGCCATACATAAAGGGACATTGGAATCTGCAGATGCAACATGTTAACCTCAGGTCCCCACCTTCACCTCCTACACTTCACTTACAAGATCTGGTTTGTGCTCCAGAGCTTCTTGTTAACGTAAACCAGAGCAAGGATGGGAACATGGCACTGGGCAACAAGAAGATCTTTATTCTTTTTTTTCTTTTTTTATTTGTTTATTTTTTAAGGGATTCACAAAATAAGAGCACAGTTGTTTTCAGATCACATTGACATTGCACAGTTTGCCATACAATTGGGTAATTGGTGCTAGCATCCACACATGAGGGATACCATTCGTCTTTTGTTTTTCTGGGACTGTGTTACTTCACTTAGCATGACATCTTCTCGTTCCAGCCATTTACCTGCAAAGCTCATGATGTCATCTTTCTTTACTGCTGCATAGAACTCCATTGTGTAAATGTACCACATTTTCTCTATCCACTCATCAGTTGAGGGGCACTTGGATTGGTTCCAGCTCCTTGCTATTGTGAAGAGAGCTGCAATTAACATGACTGCATGTATCTCTACAGTAAGATGAGTCTTGTGGGTACATACCCAGGAGTGGTATGGCTGGGTCAGGTGGCAAGTTCATTTCAAGTCTTCCAAGGGTTCTCCACACTGCTTTCCATAGTGGCTGTATGAGTTTACATTCCCACCAGCAGTGGATGAGAGTTCCCCTTTCCCCACAACCTCTCTAGCACTTGGTATCATTTGTTTTCTTGATCCTAGCCAGTCTTATTGAAGTAAGATGATATCTTAAAGTGGTTCTGATTTGCATTTCCTTAATTATTAGCCACGTTGAACACTTCTTAAGATGTTTCTCAGCCGTCTCTAATTCCTCACTTGTGAAGTCTCTGTTCAGCTCTTTGCTCCATCTATTGAGTGGGTCATTTGTTTTCTTTCTTCTTTGTTTATTTGAGTAGATTATATATTCTGGAAATCAGTGCTTTGTCAGATGTATCTGTGGTGAATGTTTCCTCCCATTCTGTGGGTTTTCTCTTCACTTCCTTGATTGTTTCTTTTGATGTACAGAAGCTTTTGAGTTTAATGAGGTCCCATCTGTGAATTGTCGACCTTAATTCTTGCACAGCTGCTGTCTGATTTAGGAAGTCTTTTCCTACACCTATGTCTTATAGTCTGCTGCCAACTTTGTCTTCTATTACCTTCAGAGTTTGAGGTTTCACATTGAGGTCTTTAATCCATCTGGAGTTGACTTTTGTACAGGGCGGAGAGGTAGGGGTTTAATTTCATTCTTCTACAAGTGGTCATCCAGTTTTGCCAACACAACTTGCTGAAGATGCTGTCTTTCCTCCATTGTGTCTTCTTGGCCCCCTTGTCAAATATGAGATGGCTGAAATTGTATGTGCTCAAGTTTGGATCTTCGGTTTTGTTCCATTTGTCAACAGGTCTGTTTTTGTGCCAGTACCAAGCTGTTTTTATGACTATAGCCCTGTAGTATAGTTTGAAGTCTGGTATAGAGATCCCCCCTGTATTGCTCTTTTCACTCAGGGTTGTTTTGGCTATTTGGGGTCTTTTGTTTTTCCAAATGAAATTAAAGACTTCTTTCTCCAAGCCTGTGAAGAAACTCTTGGGATTTTAATTGGAATTGCATTAAATCTATACAAGAGTTGGAATAGAATGGACATTTTTACTCTATTAATTTTCCCAATCCATGAGCATGGGAGGTTTTTCCATCTTCTGATGTCTTCTTCAATTTCCTTCTTCAGGGGTTTAAAATTTTTGTTGTAGAGATCTTTGGTGTCTTTGGTTAGGTTTGTTTCTAGGTATTTCATTGTTTTTGAGGCTATTGTGAGTGGGAAGGTCTGCTTGAGTTCCTTCTTCAGTTGCTTGTTGTTGGTGTAAAGAAAGGCTACTGATTTTTCTAGGTTAATTTTGTATCCTGCCACTTTAATGAAGCTCTTAATCATTTCTAGGAGTTTTCTGGTGGAGTTTTTAGCATCCTTTAAGTAAACAATCATATCATCAGCAAAAAGGGATAGCTTGAGTTCCTCTTTTCCAATTAGTACTCCTTTAATTTCCTTTTCTTGCCTTATTGCCCTAGCAAGTGTTTCAAGCACTATATTGAAGAGGAGTGGTGACAGGGTGCAGTCTTGCCAAGTTCCTACCTTTAAAAGGAATGCTTCTGTCATTTCCCCATTTAGGATGATATTGGCTGTGGGTTTCCTGTATATGGCTTTGATTACATTGAGGAATGATCCTTCTAATCCAATTCCCTCTAGGACTTTAAGCATGAAGGGATGCTGGATTTTTCCGCATCAATTGAGATGATTGTGTGGTTTTTGTCTTTCAGTCCATTTATATATTTGATGATATTTATTGATTTCCATATGTTGAACCATCCCTGCATCTCTGGTATGAATACAACTTGGTCATGATGGATGATCTTCTTGATATGGGTCTGTATGCAATTTGCAAGTATCCTGTTTAGAATTTTTGCATCTGTGTTCATTAATGAAATGGGTCTATAGTTCTCCCTTTTTGTTGTGTCTTTGCCTGGTTTTGGTAATAGAGTGATGCTGGCTTCATAGAAGGAATTTGGGAGAATTCCCTCTGTTTGCATCCTTCTAAACAATTTGAGTATTAATGGTTGTAAGTCTTTTTGAAATGTTTTATAGAATTCTGCCATGAAACCATCTAGGCCTGGACTTTTTTTAGTTGGGAGGTTTCTTATTACATCTTCAATTTCTTCATATATTATGGGTCTGTTTAAGCTGTCGAACTCTTCTTGGTTGAGCTTTGGCGATTCCCAGGATTTCAGATATTATCCATTTCTTCTAGATTTTCAAACTTAGTACAATATAGGTTTTTGAAGTATTCCCGTATGGGAGATCTTTATTCTAAATGAGGCTCCTGGACTCCTCCTACACCTATTCAAGGATGCTTCCAGCTGGGAGTGCACCACATCCACCTTGGGTAAGGAATGAGGACCCTTCTCTGAAGGGTCAGCTCACCTACCAATGCTGTCAGTTAGGTTTCTCCCAATAAAAAAAAAGTCCAGCTTGCTGTCAGTAGTGGACATTTGTCATCGTGTTTGCCTGCTTACAGCTTTTCAAACATCCATAAGGAAATTTCCACCTTAGAAGTTTGCTTAAACTTCAGAAATTTTCTTACAACCTCCTCTGAAGCTAGGGTTCAGATCTGAAACCAACACACCTTCAGCGAAGCGCCTGCAAACAGATTCAGAGGCCACTGATGAGCCCTGCTGGGGTGGGATCAGCAGAATTCCCCAATGTCCAAGGTACTTGAGGCAGAATCTTGACAATGAGCAGCTCCCTCTGCCCAGTGTAGCTCACCCGGTACCCAAAACAGCCTTAAATTGGGACCACCATTCCTAAGGTCATTACAGGAGGTGGTAGCTCTATACATCTCGCTACTGAAGACCTTCCAGTGAGAACAAGTATGCTCGTATCTTCCATTTCAATAAAAAAAAAAAAAATAGAAGTTAAAAATACCTGTAATAAAGCTGGGCATTCTGGCCTACACATTTTATTAGTAAGGACTCTAAATTTTTTTTAAGGTTTACAGTAAAAAAAAAAAGTAGGTGTGGTGGCTCACACTTTTTAATCCCTCTGCCTTGGGAGGTAGGTGAGTTTAAGGTCAGCTTGCTCTATATAGCAAGTTCCAGGTCAGCCAGGGCACATAAGGAGACCATGTTGAAAGAGAACGAAAGAAGAAAGAAAGAAAGAGAGAGAGAGAGAGAGAGAAAGAAAGAAAGAAAGAAAGACTTCACAGTAACATTGATTGGAAGGGAGAATAAAGAGCTTAAGGAAGGGAGGATAGTAGAACACAGATGATATAAAGAGAAGGGAAAATAATGGGGAGGGAGGTTTTGGTGGTTAAGGGAATGAGCATAGGGCAGAGGAGCAGGTGGGGGAGAGAAAACTAACACTAAGGATGTTTTGAAAAAGTCATAAGGAAACCTATTTTATAAGCTTCCTACATATTTATAATCAGATGAATATATATTCATATAAGAGTTTGCTTGGGCCGGGCGTGGTGGCGCATGCCTTTAATTGTTTTTTTATTTCTCTATGTGTATGAATGTACTGTCTGCATGTAGGTTTGTGCACCCATGCCGTGCAATGCCGCGGAGGTCAGAAGAGGGCGTCAGATTCCCCTGGAACTGGAGTTCTCTTGGAATTGGAGTTTCAGACGGTTCTCGGCCACCATGTGGGACCTGGGGATTGAACCCGGGTCCTCTATAAGAGCTGTCGGTGCTCTTAACCGCTAGGCCATCTTTCCAGCCCTGGCGCATGCCTTTAATCCTAGCACTTGGGAGGCAGAGGCAAGCAGATCTTTGTGAGCTCAAGGCCAGCCTGGTTTACAGAGTGAGTTCCAGGACAGTTGGGAGACCCTGTCTTGAAAAGACTAAAAAAAAAAAAGGAGGGGGGGAGTTTGCTTGGAGACTGAAGAAAGGACTCAATGATTAGGAGCATATGCTACTGTTGCAGAGGACTGAGGCCTGCTTCCCAACATCCACATGGTAGCTCAGAACTGTAAGTCCAGTTCCAGCTGGTCTGCCTCCACAGGCACCAGGCATGCATGTGGTGCACATACATACATGCAGGCAAAACATTTATTACATAAAACATAAAAATAAATCTTAAATAAAAGCCGGACATGATGGCTCAGGACTTTAATCCCAGCACTTGGGAGGTAGAGGTGGGTGAATTTCTGTGAGTCTGAGGCCAGCTTTGTCTACATAGAGAGTTCCAAGTCAGCCAGAGCTACATAGTGAGACCCTGTATCAAAAAAAAGTTTAAATGGAGTCGTCATACACAGAAGATAATATTCCCGTGAGAAGCCACAGGTTGCCAAACAAAAAGCCCACCTGAACATAGTAGTATGACCCTACCACTGAAGAGATCACACACAGGACATGGGGTAATCAAGCTGTACTGACCAGGAAGCTTTCTCCCTGCTGGCTAGCTTTCATAGTACCAGAAGGTCTACATCAGCTGTTGAGGGGTAGGAAGAATAACCAACAGTCTTATTCAGCTGCGAACACCATGAGCTACAATAATGACTGGCGTGCCAAGATAAGCCCGTGAGTGCAATAGTAGTACACATGGTATGGAGGCAACCAACAATTTTCTGATTGTATTTAAGGCCTGCTTCAAGTAGGACACACAGGCCTGGTACTGTAAATTTGGCCCAAAACCCAGGAGTTATTCTACTAAATGGACATAGTATTAAACTTACCTCTAAATCCTTTTATCTCTCTACCAAAAGATTAGTGTAGCTCTCAAACCTCATCAGAGAAACTCTCCAACTCCCAAGGCTCAGGGACCATTGTGGAAGTGGGGACAGAAAGGCAGTAAGCACTAGTTTTCAGGGAGGACCAGAGGGAAACAGTATCCTCTAGATATGACAAGAAGACTACTGCACTCATGAACTCACAGCAGCTATGGTTGCTGCCACAAATCTGTACAGGATCAAGCCAGTCAACATTCTAACATGGAGTGGGGAGGGGATCATGAGTTCCCACCCCTAACTGAAGAACTATTGATGGGTTCCGGGGGAAGAAGAGTTACTTTTCTTTTTTTTATTTATTTTTTTTAATTTTTTTATTTTTGTATGTGTATGAATGTACTGTCCGCATGTAGGTTTGTGCACCCGTGTCATGGGTGTCTTGGAGGTCAGAAGAGGGTGCCAGATTCCCCTGGAACTGGAGTTAAAGATAGTTCTCAGCTGCCATGTGGGTGCTGGGGATTGAACCTGGGTCCTATGCAAGAGCAGTCGGTGCTCTCAACCACTAGGCTATCTCTCCAGCCCCCTTGATGTGTTATTTTTAAAAGAAAGAAAGAAAGAAAGAAAGAAAGAAAGAAAGAAAGAAAGAAAGAAAGAAAGAAAGAAAGAAAGAAGTGGAGAGATGGGTCAGAAGCTAAGGGCACTGGCTGCTCTTGCAGAGGACTGCGGTTCAATTCCCAGCACCCACGTGGTGGCTAACAACTGGGGAATCTGACACCCTCTTCTGACTTCCATGGATCACAAGAGCACTTACATATATGCAGGCAATACACTCATACACATAAAATAAAAATAATAAATATATTTTTAAATATTTCTTTTTATTTTTATTTTTTTCACATAAATTTATTTATTTATTTTTAACAAATCTAGACCCGTGTTCCCACCCATTCCCCCACCCCGCCAGAGCTCATGCATTCTGCCAAACATGCTTTTCATCTCTTAGTTTTTCTCAATATTTTCCATGGGGAAGTTGACTGTTTTGAGCAGAAGTTCACTGTTTCAGTCAGTTCTTTGATGCAGTCTTTTCTGTTGTTGTTGTTGTTGTTGTTGTTGTTGTTGTTGTTGTTTCCAAAATGCATTACGCCCAACTGCTTTGTACAAAAGCTCAGGGGGCCCCACACAAGAAATACTTACAACTGGGTAATTGGCACTAGCATCCACAGATGAGGGATACCATTCGTCGTTTGTTTTTCTGGGACTGTGTTACTTCACTCAGCATGATGTCCTCTAGCTCCAGCCATTTTCCTGCAAAGCTCGTGATGTCGTCTTTCTTTACTGCTGCATAGAACTCCATTGTGTAGATGTACCACATTTTCTCTATCCACTCGTCAGTTGAGGGGCATTAGGTTTGGTTCCAGCCCTTGCTATGTGAAGAGAGCTGCAATAAACAGGGCCGGGCATGATTCTCTGTGGTGGCATAAGTCTTGAGGGTACATGCCCAGGAGTGGAATGGCGGGTTCGGGGCAAAGTCATTCCAAGTCTTCCAAGGGTTCTCCCACACTGCTTTCCATAGTGGCTGTACAAGTTTACATTCCCACCAGCATGGATGAGTGTTCCCCTTTCCCCACAACCTCTCCAGCACTTGTTATCATTTGGTTTCTTGATCCTACCCAGTCCTTCATGAGTAAGATATACCAAATCATGGATTTGGGAAAATTAACATTGTAAAAAATGATCCATTTACCAAAACTTCTTGTAGGTAGATTTTACGCAATCCCAATCAAAATCACAAATTTCACAGGCTTGGAAACAAACGTCTCTTAATGTTCATTTGGAAAAACAAAGACCCCGAATAAGCCAAAAACAACCCGAGTGAAAAGAGCTACACAGGGGGTATCTCTATACAACTTCAAACTATACTACGGGCTATAGTCCATAAAAAACAGCCCCCCCTGGTACTGGCACAAAAAAACAGACCTGTTGGACCAATGGAACAANTTTTTTTTTCTATTCATAGCTACTGAGACCCGTGAGCCATAGGGACATGTGGTAGGCTAAGAGTCTCAGCTGTTGAGATAATCATAAATCTGCTCTTCTTTCAGGGAATAGTCATTTGTTCAGAAACGGCTTTCTCCTCTTTCTGTCCCTTCTCACCCCTCCAGGCATTCCTGCCTCAAATATAATCTTAGGTCATTTCTTGGTGGGGGAATTCTGACAAACATGTTGCCCGATGATTTCATCATTGTGAATGTCAGAAGTGATCACAAGCCCACAGAGTCTAGCTGCTATAACACCCAAACTAATGTGCTGCACTTAATACTGTGGCAGTTCTAGCTAAATGGCATTTATATACCTAAACATGCAACATGATGTAACAAGAAAAGTAGCTTGGAGCCTCCTTGGAGGACTGGGAGCTTGGTCTTGGATGAGTCCATGAGGAGTGGGATATGAAGAAGCAGGAAGACTGCAAATTTTAAAATACACATTTAGCAATTATTTGAGAATTTAATACAGTCTGTTGCATCACATTCCCCCTAATTTCTCCCAGATCTACCCCCATCTCTGTACACTCTCCCAATTTCATACCCTCTTTTTTAAGAAGAAATATTTATTTGCATTTCTTTAATGATAGTGATGTTGAAACTTACTTCTTGGTTTTCTCAGACATCTCTAATTCCACTTGTGAAGTCTCTGTTCATTCTTTGCTCCATCTATTGAGTGGGGTCTTGTTTTTTTTTTCTCCTTTGTTTTTTGAGTAGTTTATAATATTCTGGAAATCAATGCTTTGTCAGATGTATCTGTGGTGAAGTTTCCTCCCACTCTGTGGGATTTCTCTTCACTTCCTTGATTGTTTCTTTTGATGTTACAGAGCTTTTTGAGTTTGATGAGTCCCATTTGTCAGTTGTCGCCTTAATTCTTGTGCAGCTGCTGTCTGTGTTTAGGAAGTCTTTTCTATGCCTATGTCTTGTAGTCTGCTGCCAACTTTTTTCTTTCTATCACCTTCGAGTTTGGGGTTTTCCCGTTGAGGTCTTAATCCATCTGGAGTTGACTTTTGTACAGGGCGAAAGGTAGGGTTTAATTTCATTCTTCTACAAGTGGTGATCCAGTTTTGCCAAACACACTTGCTTGAAGATGCTGCTTTTTTCTCCATTGTGGCTTCTTGGCCCCCTGTCAATATGAGATGGCGAAATGTATGTGCTCAGATTTGGATCTTTCAGTTTTAACAAGCAACTGGAGAAAGAATTCAAAGAGACCTTCCCACTCACAATAGCCTCAAAAACAATAAGATACCTAGGAACAAACCTAACCAAAGACACCAAAGACCTCTACAACAAAAATTTTAAACCCTTAAAGAAAGAAATTGAAGAAGACCTCAGAAGATGGAAAAACCTCCCATGCTCATGGATTGGGAAAATTAACATTGTAAAAATGTCCATTTTACCAAAACTCTTGTATAGATTTAATGCAATCCCAATCAAAATCCCCAAGAGTTTCTTCACAGGCTTGGAAACAAAAGTTCTTAAATTCATTTGGAAAAACAAAAGACCCCGAATAGCTAAATCAATCCTGAGTGAAAAGATCTACACAGGAGGGATCTCTATACCAGATTTTAAACTATACTACAGGGCTATAGTCATAAAAACAGCCTGGTACTGGCACAAAAACAGACCTGTTGACCAATGGAACAAAACCGAAGATCCAAATCTGAGCACATACAATTTCAGCCATCTCATATTTGACAAGGGGGCCAAGAAACCACAATGGAGAAAAGACAGCATCTTCAGCAAGTGGTGTTGGCAAAACTGGATCACCACTTGTAGAAGAATGAAATTAAACCCCTACCTCTCACCCTGTACAAAAGTCAACTCCAGATGGATTAAAGACCTCAACGTGAAACCCCAAACTCTGAAGGTGATAGAAGAAAAAGTTGGCAGCAGACTACAAGACATAGGCGTAGGAAAAGACTTCCTAAATCAGACAGCAGCTGCACAAGAATTAAGGTCGACAATTGACAAATGGGACCTCATCAAACTCAAAAGCTTCTGTACATCAAAAGAAACAATCAAGGAAGTGAAGAGAAATCCCACAGAGTGGGAGGAAACCTTCACTACAGATACATCTGACAAAGCATTGATTTCCAGAATATATAAACTACTCAAAAAACAAAGAAAAAAGAAAACAAATGACCCACTCAATAGATGGAGCAAAGAACTGAACAGAGACTTCACAAGTGAGGAATTAGAGATGTCTGAGAAACACCCCAAGAACTGTTCAACATCACTAATCATTAAAGAAATGCAAATAAATATTTCTTCTTAAAAAAGAGGGTATGAAATTGGGAGAGTGTACAGAGATGGGGGTAGATCTGGGAGAAATTAGGGGGAATGTGATGCAACAGACTGTATTAAATTCTCAAATAATTGCTAAATGTGTATTTTAAAATTTGCAGTCTTCCTGCTTCTTCATATCCTCACTCCTCATGGACTCATCCAAGACCAGCTCCCAGTCCTCCAAGGAGGCTCCAAGCTACTTTTATTGTACATCATGCTTGCATGTTTAGGTATATAAATGCCATTTAGCTAGAACTGCCACAGTATTAAGTGCAGCACATAGTTTGGGTGTATAGCAGCTAGACTCTGTGGGCTTGTGATACATTCTGACATTCACAATGATGAAATCATCGGGCAACATGTTTGTCAGAATTCCCCCACCAAGAAATGACCTAAGATTATATTTGAGGCAGGAATGCCTGGAGGGGTGAGAAGGGACAGAAAGAGGAGAAAGCCGTTTCTGAACAAATGACTATTCCCTGAAAGAAGAGCAGATTTATGATTATCTCAACAGCTGAGACTCTTAGCCTACCACATGTCCCTATGGCTCACAGGGTCTCAAGTAGCTATGAATAAGAAACACTACTCAAATGAGAAATGCCAGTTTATTAAGAACTGATCTGATAAAAGCTGAATAGAGGCTCTCAGAAGGGTGGAAGCCAACACTGAGGTGGGAGAGGTATGCTCAGAATTCAGCACTAGAAGTGAAATGGGGTATCTTTTTTTTTTTAATATTTTTTTATTTCCGTATGTGTATGAATGTATTGTCTGCATGCAAGTCTGTGCACCTGTGATGTGCAACGCCGCAGAGGTCAGAAGAGGGTGTCGGACTCCCCTGGAACTGGAATTCTCCTGGAATTGGAGTTTCAGACAGCTCTTGGCCGCCATGTGGGTGCTGGGGATCGAACCCGGGTACTCTGGAAGAGCGGTCGGCGCTCTTAACCGCTAGGCCATCTCGCCAGCCCCAAATGGGGTATCTTTTAAGACTAGATTGGAGTGCTAAATCTAGGGAGAAGGTTGGGCATGGTTATTCATGCCTTTAATCCCAGCATTTGGCAGGTAGAGGCAGGTGAATCCTTGTGAGATTGAGGCCAGCCTGGACTCCATAGTAAGTTCCAGGCCAGCTGGGGCTACAAGGAGGCCCTGTCTTTAAAAAGAGAAGAGAGAGGGGCTGGAGAGATAGCCTAGCGGTTAAGAGTGCCTACTGCTCTTGCAGAGGACCCGGGTTCGATCCCCATCACCCACATGGCGGCTGAGAGCCGTCTTTAACTCCAGTTCCAGGGGAATACGATGCCCTCTTCTGACCTCCACAGCATTGCACGACACAGGTGCACAAACCTACATGCAGACAGTACATTCATACACATACAAAAATAAATAAAATTTAAAAAAAGAGAGAAAATGCAGCTGGTGTGAAGAGAGCCCAGGTAGGGTCAGGGAGTGGCTACTTGCTTTCTAGGTCCCGGTGTCAGGCCCTCAGTAGACCTCAATATCCTCTTGGCTTTAATTCTGAGCTCCAGCACATTTTTAAATATATTTTTTATGTGTATGAGTGTTTTGCATGCATGTATGTAAGTGTACCGTGTGGATAGGATGCCTGTGGAGGGCAGAAATGGGTGTCAGATCCTCCAGAACTGGAGTTATATACAGTTCTTAGTCAACCATATGGATCCTGGGAACCAAACCCTGATCCTTTCCAAGAGCAGCCAGGGCTCTTAATCTCTGAGCCACCTCTCCTACCCCCAGATGCATGTTTGATGAATACATTCTTTTGGTTAAAGATCATTTGTTTAGGTTTGGTGCTTGCTTAAACAGTGAGGAGAGTGCTCATGTGACCCTGATTTTTATATCCCCAATATCTAGAAAAGCACTGGTCACTGTTGACCTGCAACCCATACCTAAAGGAATGGGGGTATCTGCAAAAGTTCCAAAGAACTGATCAAGACTAACTCAGGAGTTATATTCTAATTTATAACAGCTATGCAGTACCCGCTACTACTCAGAAGGCTGTTATGAATCCCAAACTGAACAACGGAGATTTTACTGAATCTAACCTTAATGAGATGCCTAGGGTTCTATCTATTAGAAGCATGAAAAAAATGTACAGTTACATAAACTGGTTTCAGAATATTGAGTTTATAGAAGCTCAATGTTAATTTCCTATCAGGATCATGGGGATGGCTCAGCTAGTGAAAATGCTTGCTGCCTGAATTTGGATCCCTGGAACCAAAAAAAGTCAGATGCAGTGGCATGAGCGTGTAATCTCAGCACACCTGCAGTAAAACAGTTCTCAGGGACAGGAGAATGGCCTGGCAGCTTGCAATCTAGCCAGTGTGGGACATGCAGCGCAAGAACAGATAAGGAATAAGGAAGGTGAAAGGTGGGAACTGACCTCCACAGGCATGTCGTAGCATGCACCTGCTCTTATACATAAAAATGCATTCATGCACACACATAAACAGAAAAGAATTGTTGGCTGGGTGTGGCAGCACATGCCTTTAACCACAGCACCATCTCGAAAAGACTAAATAAATAAAAATAACTAAAAATTTGTTTGAGATGGTCTCCCTGTAAACCCAGCTGGAATTCCCTATGTAGACCAGGCTGGCCTCGATCTCACATAGATCCACCTGCCTCGGCCTCCAGAGTGCTGAGATTAAAGGTGTGTGTTAGATCTATAATGGCGCAACCCCCAATAAAAGGCAGGTGCATGAGGCTTAGTCACTCTGGGAACATATTTACTTCAGGAATTGCCAGGGGATGTCAGCTGTGGGCACCTGGTGGGGCAGTCAGTCAGCCAGCCAGTAAGATGGTGACTGAGGTACTCTTTTAAAGCCCAGTGATGGTGCACGCCCTTAATCCTAGCACTCAGGAGGCAGAGGTAGAGGCAGGCGGATCTTTGTGAGTTCAAGGCCAGCCTGGTCTACAGAGTGAGTTCCAGGACAGCTGGGGCTACAGGTAGACCCTGTCTTGAAAAGACCAAAAAAAAAAAGGGGCTGGAGAGATGGCCCAGCGGTTAAGAGCACCAACCGCTCTTACAGAGGACCCGGGTTCGATCCCCAGCACCCACATGGCGGCTGAGAACCGTCTGAAACTCCAATTCCAGGAGAACTCCAGTTCCAGGGGAATCTGACAACCTCTTCTGACCTCCACGGCATTGCACGACACGGGTGCACAAACCTGCATGCAGACNAAAAAAAAGAGTGAGTTCCAGGACAGCTGGGACTACAGGGAGACCCCGTCTCAAAAAGACCAAAAAAAAAAAAAAAAAGCCCCTGGGTGGGACCTCAGGTAAAGGGGAAGAGGTATAAGATTGGGTAGCAATAAATCTTTAAAAAATGAAATTTCAGGAAAAGTGAGATGGCTCAGCAGGTAATAACATTTATTCCCAAAACTAATGGCCTAAGTTTAATCAGAGTCCACAGGGTAGATGAGAACTGACTTCTGCATGTCCACACTGTGGCATGCAAGTACCTTCCCACAAAATGTCATTTAAAAATTCTTTTAAATTTTATCTGTATTTTATGAGTGTTTTGCCTGCATAAATGTAAGTGCACTTGTCCATGCAATGCCCACAGAGCCAGCCATGGAACTGGAGTTTAAGAACAGGTATTAACTATCATGTAGGTGCTGGGAACTGAAACTTGGTCCTCTACAAGAGCAGTCAGTGGCCAGTGTGATGGGACACGCCTTTAATCCCAGCACTCAGGAGGCAGAGGCAGGCAGATCTCTGTAAATTCAAGGCCAGCCTGGTCTATGCAGTAAGTTCTAGGCCAGCTGAGACTAAAGAGAGACCCTGTCTCAAAAAGACCAAAAAAAAAAACCAGTGTCAGTGTTCTTAACCACTGAGCCAATTCTCCAGCCTCAAAAAAAAGTTTTTAGTGAAACTTTATAGCAACTTTTCACTTAAGTAAATATAGAAAACTATTACTGAAATCATATGTTTAGTTCCTTCAAGGCAACATTTATTATGTATTATTAGTGATTATATTTAATAGTAAAATTAAATACATCCTTCTCACAAATATAAAATCAAAATTAAGTGATCTATCACTTTCAAATTATGAGCTGACTGTTTTCAGAATTCTGCAGTTGATCACAACTCTGGGCCCCGTCCACCAGTCCAGAACTTCAGATAGTCCAGGATGCGTTGAGTAACTGGAACAAAATCTTCCTTATACGAAACAATTGTTTCCACATAAAACCCTTCAATGGGCTCGGCGATTTCACTTATGGGCTGCGGGATTTCACTTATGGGCTGGGGGATTTCACTTATGGGCTGGGGGATTTCACTTATGGGCTGGGGGATTTCACTTATTGAAGCAGCCTCACTTGCTGAGACATCCTTTTGCTCTTCTTCATTACCTTAAAGAAAAAAACCCAAACACCAGAATTATTAACCTGGAGAGCAGTAATTAAGTTTATGCCATGCCTCTTGTCATTGTCTTTTGTTCAAAAAGAAAAAGTAAAGAAAGAAAAACACGACCACTGCAGTCACAATGGTGTTTTCAAGTACTTAATGCTGGACATGTGAACTTTTAGACCACTAATAATCTTCCTGACAAAAAATTTCTTGCAATTTTTTCAGATATACATAACACACCATCCAAATTCCCTTTAAAGGGTACAATTCAATGGTTTTTAGTCTATTCAGTTTGCACAATCAGCACAACAGATTTTAGAGTATTTTTGGCCACTAAAAGACACCCCCACACAGCCACACATTCTCTATCTCCAGTCCCTAGCGACTACACCAATTGCTTTTCGGGCTAGTTGCCAGCACAGATTTCCTTTTCCACCCAAAAAGTGGAATAATTTTAATATTCCTTAGTTGCTGTAAATTCCTGAAAGTGTTTGCTCTCCATCTGAGACAGAGGCTGAAGGAACAGAGCCACACTTGGGCCACTGTCCCGGACCTCTGCAATTCTACCTGCAACTCTACACTCTTCCAGTTGAACACGGGGGCATTCTTAATAAATAAGATTCGGGTAACAATATTCAAAAGGCAGTTCCGGGAGTCCTGCTCTTTGCAGATTCCATTATCAAAAACTATCGAAAAAAACACTTCCACCAGTTCTGCATACACCGAGGTTAAAGCCCAGGAGGTCGCTTGGGAAGCGGCAGCCGCAAAGACCCCTACCTGACGCCTTCTGTTTCCGAATACTCAGAAACAAAGAACCAAGCACCGACCAGGCGCCGACCGCGTAGACTACAGACATGCGTCGGTACCAAGCAGAGGCCTGGTTAGCATGCATGGCTCCGCCGGGCGGAGGAAGCTAAGGTCCAGGGACGCCAAAGACCAGGCCACTTCCTGCTCTAGCCCCGATGCATCTTGGAACTTGGAGTCCAAAGTCAGTAGGACTCTCAAGAGGCTTGGGTTTGAGGGGCCTGTGGGTTCTGTGCTCAGCAGCCAGTGGGCGAACTACACTGCATACTAATCGATGGCGACTTGGGCAGTAACTTCCTCACTCGCAAAGTTGTAGTGCCTGCCTTACATGATCAGACGGTGGGATCATGTAAGGCAGGCAGATTTGGAGTACACTAACTGCAGCGGGCGTCTTTCCTCCTGTACATAGCTGCAGCTCGGGGTCCCATTCTTTACAAACGTGCACACATCTCAAAACGAAAAAATCTTGATTCCGTCAACAGTAGGATTTTCTCTCATTCATACATTTCTTCCATGCATAATTAATTTGAGACCAAGGCTGAGAGGCAAGTCAGTGAATTGCCCAAGTTTCAGCCACACTCAAACTTGCCTTCTACAGCAATTGATACCATTGACCCTGCATTGGTGGCTTTAAAAGCATCTTCCTGTCATCTTTCAGGGCTCCTTTTACATTTGTGTTTTGCCCTACAGAAATATACGCCCCTAGCATTTAACTCTAAAGGGACCTAGAAGCAAGCATAAAAGAAAATCTTTGCAGCCAGGCGTGGTGGCTCACGCCTTTAATCCTAGCACTCGGGAGGCAGAGGCAGGCGGATCTCTGTGAGTTCAAGGCCAGCCTGGTCTACAGAGTGAGTTCCAGGACAGCTGGGACTACAGGGAGACTCTGTCTCGAAAAGACCAAAAAAAANTACAGTTAGGTTGTAAGTACTGCTCATGTTGGAGTCGGGCAGTGCTGTGGTTTTTCCCAGGGTTTGGTGTCGTGTTGGGGTCGGGCAGTGCTGTGGTTTTTCCCAGGGTTTGGTGTCGTGTTGGAGTCGGGCAGTGCTGTGGTTTTTCCCAGGGTTTGGTGTCGTGTTGGAGTCGGGCAGTGCTGTGGTTTTTCCCAGGGTTTGGTGTCGTGTTGGAGTTGGGCAGTGCTGTGGTGTTCCCCAGGGTGTAGTGTCATGTTGGAGTCGGGCTGTCGTGTTGGGGTCAGGCAGCCCTGTGGTGTTTCCCGGGGTTTGGTGTCGCATTGGGGTCGGGCAGTGCTGTGGCGTTTCCCGGGGTTTGGTGTCGCGTTGGGGTCGGGCAGCGCTGTGGTGTTTCCCGGGGTTTGGTGTCGCGTTGGGGTCGGGCAGTGCTGTGGTGTTTCCCAGGGTTTGGTGTCGTGTTGGAGTTGGGCAGCGCTGTGGTGTTTCCCAGGGTTTGGTGTCCTTGTTGGGGTCGTGGCAGTGTGTGGTCGTTTCCTGGGGTTTCGGGTCGCGTTGGTCGGGCAGTGCTGTGAGTGTTTCCCGTTTGGTGTCGCGGTTGGAGGTCAGGCAGTGCTAGTGGGTTTCCTGGGTTTGGTGTCGCGTGGGGCTCGGGCAGCGCATGTGGTGTTTCCGGGTTTGGTGTCGCGGTTGGGTCGGGCAGTCATGTGGCGATTTCCCGGGTTCTGTGCGCACTTGGAGGATCGGGCAGTGCTGTGGCGTTTCCCCGGAGTTTGGTGTCGCGTTGGGGTCGGGCAGTGCTGTGCGTTTCCCGGTTAGTGTTTGTGTTGCGTTGGGGTCGGCAGTGCTGTGGTGTTTCCCAGGGTTTAGGCTATGATTTTTCTCATGCTACTTGAAGGAAGACATTCTGTGTGACAAGACAAAAGTGCTCTTCTTTGTTAAAATTTATTTCTGTGTATGTGTCTGTGTACATTGTGTGTGCTATAGGTGAAGGCAAGGGGACAACTTGGAGGAATAAGGTTTCTCTTTACACCACGTGGGTCCAGAAATGAAACCCAGTGCACACCTTTACCTGCTGAGCCATCTTACCAGCCACAAAGAAAAGAAAAATTAGTCTATGTAGAAAAATAAAACAAGTATTAATTGGATATTAGTCCACCAAGGTTGATTTCTGATGTTTCATCTTTGAGTTTCCATTTACTGTTCTCTCTTTGCTTTATGTTTTAGAAGTGTTTGCTATGCAAATCACATTTTAGATTTCAAGGGTTTTCATAACATTTTTCTTCCCCGATTTATTTAATTTATTTATTTATTTATTTATTTTATTTTATTTATTTATTTATCTTTTTTGAGACGGGTCTCCAGTCAGCCCGCTGGCCTTGAAACTCACTATGTAGAACAGCTTGGCCTTGAACTCACAAAGATCACATGCCTTGGTCCTCCTGAGTGCCGGGATTAAGGCGTGCACCATCATACCCAGCTTCCCCAATATTTTTAAATAAATTTTAATTGAGAACACATTTGTAGCAGAGTAAATAAAATAGATTGAAATTAAACTTTCTTTATTGGACCTTTCTGTTACAAATCTACAGAGGAGAGAATATGATAATTCCATCCTGGTCTGGTGTTCTCTACATTAAAAACGAACCCACACTAAGTGACTAATACAGAAGATGGGCATGCAGTCCCCCCTTTGGGTTCCAGTGGGGGTGAAGAGTAGTAGTGCGTGGAGAACAGCCATTCTAAGTAGGTGCCACTGAATCCAGTGTACCTCATGAGCACTCTGAACTCTATTTGAAGGCAAGGCAAGTCTCTGACTTATCTCAAGCAGGTACTGAAATGGTCAGTTACAGTGGGAAGAACCCTAGCACTCTAGAGGGGCAGGTAGAATGGGAGAGAGAACTGAGGCAAGATATTCAGAGGTGATAGAGGAGATGTCAGGTGAGGGGGTCCATACTTCTGACTGGGATGGTTTTGCAGTCATTCTCTGAATTAGGGGATAGGAAGAGAAAGACGTGTGATGAGTATGGCATTTATAAGTTCAATTCTGTAAATTTTTTTTATTTTTTTTTAATTTTATTTATTTCTGTATGTGTAATTTTTTATTGAATGTACTTTATGCATGTAAGTCTGTGCACCCGTGGCGTGCAATGCGCGGAGGTCAGAAGAGGGTCTCGGATTCCCCTGGAACTGGAAGTCTCCTGGAATTGGAGTTTCAGACGGTTCTCGGCCGCCATGTGGGTGCTGGGGATCGACCCGGGTCCTCCGTAAGAGCGGTCAGCGCTCTTAACCGTAGGCCATCTCTCCAGCCCCCAATTTTTTTTTATTTTTTTAAATTATATTAATGTATATGATGTACTGTCTGCATGTAGATTGGTGCACCCATGTCGTGCATGCTTTGGAGGTCAGAAGAAGGTCTTGGATTCCCCTGGAACTGGAGTTAAAGACAGTTCTTTTTTTTTTTATTAATTTTATTTATTTCTGTAGTGTATGAATGTTCTGTCTGCATGCAAGTCTGTGCACCCGTGTCGTCGCAACGCCGCGGAGTTCAGAAGAGGGTCTCAGATTCCCTGGAACTGGAGTTCTCCTGGAATTGGGAGCTTCAGACGGTTTCTCAGCCGCCATGTGGGTGCTGGGGATCGAACCCGGGTCCTCTGCAAGAGCGGTCGGCGCTCTTAACCGCTAGGCCATCTCTCCAGCCCTAAAGGATAAGTTTTCAACGGCCATTATGTGAGGTTGCACTAGGGATTGAACGCCGGTCCTCTGCAAGAGCAGTCAGTGCTCTGAACCACTGAGCCATCTCTTCCAGCCCCAAGTTTTTTTAAAAATGATTTTTTCGTTTTATGAGTGTATTGCCTGCATGTGTGTAAGTGCACCTGTATCGTGCAGTGCCCACAGAATCGGAAGAGGTGCTGGATTCCCTCTGGAACTGCAGGTATGGTTTGTTAGCGCTACCATGTGGGTCGTGGAACCGAACCAGGTCCTCTGCAAGAGCAGCCATGATCTTAACTTCTGAGCCATCTCCTCCCTCAAATCTGTAATTTTAAGATGTTTGTGTGAGATGTAAGGTATGAGTGCCTTAGCTGACTGACAAGCTATATAGATTTACGTCTAGCATAGAATCTAAGTTCAGGGTCATTAGCATATAAAGGAGGTAACATAAAAAGTTGGCAAAAGTAGCACAGATGAGAGTGTGAAATGCCAGTTGTTTTGCTTTTTACAACTTCATTGAGATAAATTTTCCATACAAGAACTTCACTCAGTTAATGTGTATAATTCAATGAGTTTTGATAGATGTGTACACCCATGAAGGCTACATGCTGACCATAGAGGACTACTGGTCAGCTTTCTCCCTCCATATATTAGTTTGCTTTTCAACTTTCTTTTTTTTGTCCTTTTTGAGTCAGGGTCTCCTGTAGCCCCCAGCTGGCTTTGAACTCACAGAGATCTCCTGCCTCTTGCCTCCTGAGTGCTATGGCTACCACACCTAGCCCCTATGTTCAACTTTTTAAACTGCCATCTTTGCAAAAAGGATGTAACATTTTATGTTGCCATCAGTAACAATTCCAGCTACTTAAGGGGCTGGGGCATTGGCTCTAGCAAGGTTAAGTGCTTTCTGCATAAAGGAGGGCCCAGTGCCCACATGAAAAGCCAGGCTTGCAGGAGAAACAGCAAGATCCATGCACTCCGCTGCCAGCAGTCTACCTGAATCAGTGAGTCAGGTTCACTGAGAGGCTGCTTCAAATAAAAGTGGAACGTGATTGAGGAAACACTGATGTCAAACCCTGGCCTCCATGTACATAGATATGAACATACATGTATGAATACGAAAAGGTCTCAACTACTCCAAATCCTTACAACTTTTGTCATATTAACCCAATTTTAGCCATTCTAATGCTGTGCAATGCTGTCTATAGTTTTAACTTGAATTTCGTGATGGCTGATAATTCTGTTTATGGTGCTTGTTATATGTTGTGTTCAAGTTTATTGGCCTATTTTTAAATTGTCTTCATAATTGCATTAATTTTTTTACAATTTATTATTATTTCAATGCCATGATGCATGTATGAGGTCAGAAGACAACTTTTGTTTTTTCTATAGTTTGCTTTTTTTTATTGAAGCTCTGTGCATTTATTATATAAGATTACATTACAAATTAAATCTAGACCTGTTATCTCCTCCCTACCTTCCTACCCCACCAGAGATTATGCATTCTGCCAAACATGTTTTCATCTTTGTGGGGTCAGCTCTTTGTTTCCACTTTTTTGTTTGTTTTTTGGTTCTTTTTTTTTTTTTTTTTTTTTTGAGACAGGGTCTCCCTGTAGCCCCAGCTGTCCTTGGAACTCGCTTTGTTTAGACCAGGCCTGCTTGAACTCACAAAGATCTGCCTGTTTCCACTTTTATATAGGTAACAGGGATCCAAATCAGGTTGCCAGGCTTTTGAGGCAAGTGCTTTTAACTGCTGAGCCATCTCATGAGCTCCAGAAATGAATTCCAAGGAGTCCTTACATATTTTGTCAGATGCAGGTACTTAATTTTTTTATTAAGTGGCTTATCTTCATTTTCTCAATTATGACTTATAGGTCCAGTTAATAAATTTTTATTTTATGGTTCATCCTTTTGTATCTAATGGACTGCTTGCTTATTCCAAGTAGCAAAGATTTTTTTTTTTTTTTTTTTTACAGTTAGGTTGTAAGTACTGCTCATGTTGGAGTCGGGCAGTGCTGTGGTTTTTCCCAGGGTTTGGTGTCGTGTTGGGGTCGGGCAGTGCTGTGGTTTTTCCCAGGGTTTGGTGTCGTGTTGGAGTCGGGCAGTGCTGTGGTTTTTCCCAGGGTTTGGTGTCGTGTTGGAGTCGGGCAGTGCTGTGGTTTTTCCCAGGGTTTGGTGTCGTGTTGGAGTTGGGCAGTGCTGTGGTGTTCCCCAGGGTGTAGTGTCATGTTGGAGTCGGGCTGTCGTGTTGGGGTCAGGCAGCCCTGTGGTGTTTCCCGGGGTTTGGTGTCGCATTGGGGTCGGGCAGTGCTGTGGCGTTTCCCGGGGTTTGGTGTCGCGTTGGGGTCGGGCAGCGCTGTGGTGTTTCCCGGGGTTTGGTGTCGCGTTGGGGTCGGGCAGCGCTGTGGTGTTTCCCAGGGTTTGGTGTCGTGTTGGAGTTGGGCAGCGCTGTGGTGTTTCCCGGGGTTTGGTGTCGTGTTGGGGTCGGGCAGCGCTGTGGTGTTTCCGGGGTTTGGTGTCGCGTTGGGGTCGGGCAGTGCTGTGGTGTTTCCCGGGGTTTGGTGTCGCGTTGGGGTCAGGCAGTGCTGTGGGTTTCCTGGGGTTTGGTGTCGCTTGGGGTCGGGCAGCGCTGTGGTGTTTCCGGGGTTTGGTGTCGCGTTGGGGTCGGGCAGTGCTGTGGCGATTCCCGGGGTTTGGTGTCGCGTTGGGGTCGGGCAGTGCTGTGGCGTTTCCCCGGGTTTGGTGTCGCGTTGGGGTCGGGCAGTGCTGTGGCGTTTCCCGGGGTTTGTGTTGCGTTGGGGTCGGGCAGTGCTGTGGTGTTTCCCAGGGTTTAGTGCTATGATTTTTCTTCATGCTACTTGAAGGAAGACATTCTGGATGACAAGAACAAAGGTGCTCTTCTTTGTTAAAATTTATTTCTGTGTATGTGTCTGTGTACATGTGTGTGCTATAGTGAAGGCAAGGGGACAACTTGGAGGAATAAGGTTTCTCTTTACACCACGTGGGTCCAGAAATGAAACCCAGTGCACCCTTTAACCTGCTGAGCCATCTTACCAGCCACAAAGAAAAGAAAATTAGTTCTATGTAGAAAAATAAAACAAGTATTAATTGGATATTAGTCCACCAAGGTTGATTTCTGATGTTTCATCTTTGAGTTTCCATTTACTGTTCTCTCTTTGCTTTATGTTTTAGAAGTGTTTGCTATGCAAATCACATTTTAGATTTCAAGGTTTTCATAACATTTTTCTTCCCGATTTATTTATTTATTTATTTATTTATTTATTATTTATTTATTTATTTATCTTTTTTGAGACAGGGTCTCCAGTCAGCCAGCTGGCCTTGAAACTCACTATGTAGAACAGCTTGGCCTTGAACTCACAAAGATCAAATGCCTTGGTCCTCCTGAGTGCCGGGATTAAGGCGTGCACCATTATACCCAGCTTCCCAATATTTTAAATTAATTTTAATTGAGACACATTTGTAGCAGAGTAAATAAAATAGATTGAAATTAAACTTTCTTTATTGGACCTTTCTGTTACAAATCTACAGAGGAGAGAATATGATAATTCCATCCTGGTCTGGTGTTCTCTACATTAAAAACGAACCCACACTAAGTGACTAATACAGAAGATGGGCATGCAGTCCCCCCTTTGGGTTCCAGTGGGGGTGAAGAGTAGTAGTGCGTGGAGAACAGCCATTCTAAGTAGGTGCCACTGAATCCAGTGTACCTCATGAGCACTCTGAACTCTATTTGAAGGCAAGGCAAGTCTCTGACTTATCTCAAGCAGGTACTGAAATGGTCAGTTACAGTGGGAAGAACCCTAGCACTCTAGAGGGGCAGGTAGAATGGGAGAGAGAACTGAGGCAAGATATTCAGAGGTGATAGAGGAGATGTCAGGTGAGGGGGTCCATACTTCTGACTGGGATGGTTTTGCAGTCATTCTCTGAATTAGGGGATAGGAAGAGAAAGACGTGTGATGAGTATGGCATTTATAAGTTCAATTCTGTAAATTTTTTTTATTTTTTTTTAATTTTATTTATTTCTGTATGGTGTATGAAATTTATTTACTTTATGCATGTAAGTCGCACCCGTGGCGTGCAATGCGCGGAGGTCAGAAGAGGGTCTCGGATTCCCCTGGAACTGGAAGTCTCCTGGAATTGGAGTTTCAGACCGGTTCTTCGGCCGCCATGTGGGTGCTGGGGATCGACCGGTGTCCTCCGAAGAGCGGTCAGCGCTCTTAACCGCTAGGCCATCTCTCCAGCCCCCAATTTTTTTTATTTTTTAAATTATTATTATGTATATGAATGTACTGTCTGCATGTAGATTGGTGCACCCATGTCGTGCAATGCTTTGGAGGTCAGAAGAAGGTCTTGGATTCCCCTGGAACTGGAGTTAAAGACAGTTCTTTTTTTTTTTATTAATTTTATTTATTTCTGTATGTGTATGAATGTCTGTCTGCATGCAAGTCTGTGCCCCGTGTCGTGCAACGCCGCGGAGTTCAGAAGAGGGTCTCAGATTCCCTGGAACTGGAGTTCTCCTGAATTGGAGCTTCAGACGGTTCTCAGCCGCCATGTGGGTGCTGGGGATCGAAACCGGGTCCTCTGCAAGAGCGGTCGGCGCTCTTAACCGCAGGCCATCTCTCCAGCCCTAAAGAAAGTTTTTAACGGCCTATGTGGGTTGCCTAGGGATTGAACGCCGGTCCTCGTGCAAGAGCAGTCAGTGCTCTTAACCACTGAGCCATCTCTCCAGCCCAAGTTTTTTTAAAAATATTATTTTCGTTTTATGAGTGTATTGCCTGCATGTGTGTAAGTGCACCTGTATTGCAGTGCCACAGAATCAGAAGAGGGTGCTGGATTCCCTCTGAACTGAGTATGTTATGTTAGCTACCATGTGGGTCGTGGAAATCGAACCAGGTCCTCTGCAAGAGCAGCAGTGACTCTTAACTCGCTGAGCCATCTCCTCCCTCAATCTGTACATTTTAAGATGTTTGTGTGAGATGTAAGGTATGAGTGCCTTAGCTGACTGACAAGCTATATAGATTTACGTCTAGCATAGAATCTAAGTTCAGGGTCATTAGCATATAAAGGAGGTAACATAAAAAGTTGGCAAAAGTAGCACAGATGAGAGTGTGAAATGCCAGTTGTTTTGCTTTTTACAACTTCATTGAGATAAATTTTCCATACAAGAACTTCACTCAGTTAATGTGTATAATTCAATGAGTTTTGATAGATGTGTACACCCATGAAGGCTACATGCTGACCATAGAGGACTACTGGTCAGCTTTCTCCCTCCATATATTAGTTTGCTTTTCAACTTTTCTTTTTTTTGTCTTTTTGAGTCAGGGTCTCCTGTGCCCCCAGCTGGCTTTGAACTCACAGAGATCCTCCTGCCTCTTGCCTCCTGAGTGCTATGGCTACCACACCTAGCCCCTATGTTCAACTTTTTAAACTGCCATCTTTGCAAAAAGGATGTAACATTTTATGTTGCCAATCAGTAACAATTCCAGCTACTTAAGGGGCTGGGCATTGGCTCTAGCAAAGGTTAAGTGCTTTCTGCATAAAGGAGGGCCCAGTGCCCACATGAAAAGCCAGGCTTGCAGGAGAAACAGCAAGATCCATGGCACTCGCTGGCCAGCAGTCTACTGAATCAGTGAGGTCAGGTTCACTGAGAGGCTGCTTCAAATAAAAGTGGAACGTGATTGAGGAAGACACTGATGTCAAACCCTGGCCTCCATGTACATAGATATGAACTACATGTTGAATACGAAAAGGTCTCAACTACTCCAAATCCTTACAACTTTTGTCATATTAACCCAATTTTAGCCATTCTAATGCTGTGCAATGCTGTCTATAGTTTTAACTTGAATTTCTGTGATGGCTGATAATTCTGTTTATGGTGCTTGTTATATGTTGTGTTCAGTTTATTGCCTATTTTTAAATTGTCTTCATAATTGCATTAATTTTTTACATTTATTATTATTTCATGCCATGATCATGTATGAAGGTCAAAGACAACTTTTGTTTTTCTATAGTTTGCTTTTTTTTATTGAAGCTCTGTGCATTTTATTATATAAGATTACATTACAAATTAAATCTAGACCTGTTATCTCCTCCCTACCTTCCTACCCCACCAGAGATTATGCATTCTCCAAACATGTTTTCATCTTTGTGGGGTCAGCTCTTTGTTTCACTTTTATTTGTTTGTTTTTTGGTTCTTTTTTTTTTTTTTTTTTTTTTTGAGACGGTCCTCCCTGTAGCCCCAGCTGTCCTGGAACTCGCTTTGTAGACCAGGCTGCCTTGAACTCACAAAGATCTGCCTGTTTCACTTTTATATAGGTAACAGGGATCCCAAATCAGGTTGCAGGCTTTTTTGAGGCAAGTGCTTTTACTGTGAGCCATCTCATGAGCTCCAGAAATGAATTCAGGAGTCCTTACATATTTTGTCAGATGCAGTACTTAATTTTTTTATTAAGTGGCTTATCTTCATTTTCTCAATTATGACTTATAGGTCCAGTTAATAAATTTTTATTTTATGGTTCATGCTTTTTGTATTCTAATGACTGCTTGCTTATCCAAGGTAGCAAAGATTTTTTTTTTTTTTTTTTTACATAAACTATCTGTCTAATGAAATTCTCTCATCATCTGGGAGTGGTGGAACATGCCTTTAGTCACATAAAGTGGGATGGACAGGTGGGAGAATCATGAGTTCAGGGCAGACTCAGCTCTATGGCAAGTAAGAGACCAGTGCTGTTACAGAAACCGTGTCTCAAAAAGCCAAAAAGACAATGTCTCAGATCTACCCAGGGATTGAATTTTGCCAAATGTAAAAACACGTATTTCAAGCTGGGCGTGGTAGCAGGTGCCTTTAATGCCAGCATTTGGGAGGTAGAGGTAGGCGGATCTCTGTAAGTTCAAGGCCAGCCTGGTCTACAGAGTGAGCTCCAGGACAGCTGGGGCTACAGGGAGACCCTGTCTCAAAAAAAAAAAAAAAAAAGACCAAAAAACAAACAAATAAAAGTGGAAACAAAGAGCTGACCCCACAAAGATGAAAAACATGTTTGGCAGAATGCATAATCTCTGGTGGGGTAGGAAGGTAGGGAGGAGATAACAGGTCTAGATTTAATTTGTAATGTAATCTTATATAATAAAATGCACAGAGCTTCAATAAAAAAAAGCAAACTATAGAAAAACAAAAGTTGTCTTCTGACCTTCATACATGCATCATGGCATGAAATAATAATAAATGTAAAAAATTAATGCAATTATGAAGACAATTTAAAAATAGGCAATAAACTTGAACACAACATATAACAAGCACCATAAACAGAATTATCAGCCATCACAGAAATTCAAGTTAAAACTATAGACAGCATTGCACAGCATTAGAATGGCTAAAATTGGGTTAATATGACAAAAGTTGTAAGGATTTGGAGTAGTTGAGACCTTTTCGTATTCATACATGTATGTTCATATCTATGTACATGGAGGCCAGGGTTTGACATCAGTGTCTTCCTCAATCACGTTCCACTTTTATTTGAAGCAGCCTCTCAGTGAACCTGGACCTCACTGATTCAGGTAGACTGGCTGGCCAGCGAGTGCCATGGATCTTGCTGTTTCTCCTGCAAGCCTGGCTTTTCATGTGGGCACTGGGCCCTCCTTTATGCAGAAAGCACTTAACCTTGCTAGAGCCAATGCCCCAGCCCCTTAAGTAGCTGGAATTGTTACTGATGGCAACATAAAATGTTACATCCTTTTTGCAAAGATGGCAGTTTAAAAAGTTGAACATAGGGGCTAGGTGTGGTAGCCCATAGCACTCAGGAGGCAGAGGCAGGAGGATCTCTGTGAGTTCAAAGCCAGCTGGGGGCTACCAGGAGACCCTGACTCAAAAAGACAAAAAAAAGAAAGTTGAAAAGCAAACTAATATATGGAGGGAGAAAGCTGACCAGTAGTCCTCTATGGTCAGCATGTAGCCTTCATGGGTGTACACATCTATCAAAACTCATTGAATTATACACATTAACTGAGTGAAGTTCTTGTATGGAAAATTTATCTCAATGAAGTTGTAAAAAGCAAAACAACTGGCATTTCACACTCTCATCTGTGCTACTTTTGCCAACTTTTTATGTTACCTCCTTTATATGCTAATGACCCTGAACTTAGATTCTATGCTAGACGTAAATCTATATAGCTTGTCAGTCAGCTAAGGCACTCATACCTTACATCTCACACAAACATCTTAAAATGTACAGAATTGAGGGCTGGAGAGATGGCTCAGCGGTTAAGAGCACTCGCTGCTCTTGCAGAGGACCTGGGTTCGATTTCCACGACCCACATGGTAGCTAACAACCATACCTGCAGTTCCAGAGGAATCCAGCATCCTCTTCCGATTCTGTGGGCACTGCACAATACAGGTGCACTTACACACATGCAGGCAATACACTCATAAAACGAAAATAATATTTTTAAAAACTTGGGGCTGGAGAGATGGCTCAGTGGTTAAGAGCACTGACTGCTCTTGCAGAGGACCGGGTTCAATCCCTAGCACCCACATGGCCGTTAAGAACTGTCTTTAGGGCTGGAGAGATGGCCTAGCGGTTAAGAGCGCCGACCGCTCTTGCAGAGGACCCGGGTTCGATCCCCAGCACCCACATGGCGGCTGAGAACCGTCTGAAACTCCAATTCCAGGAGAACTCCAGTTCCAGGGGAATCAGAGACCCTCTTCTGACCTCCGCGGCATTGCACGACACGGGTGCACAGACATACATGCAGACAGTACATTCATATACATAATAATAATTTAAAAAAAAGAACTGTCTTTAGGGCTGGAGAGATGGCCTAGCGGTTAAGAGCGCCGACCGCTCTTGCAGAGGACCCGGGTTCGATCCCCAGCACCCACATGGCGGCAGAGAACCGTCTGAAACTCCAATTCCAGGAGAACTCCAGTTCCAGGGGAATCCGAGACCCTCTTCTGACCTCCGCGGCATTGCACGCCACGGGTGCACAGACTTACATGCATACAGTACATTCATACACATACAGAAATAAATAAAAATTAAAAAAAAAATAAAAAAAAATTTACAGAATTGAACTTATAAATGCCATACTCATCACACGTCTTTCTCTTCCTATCCCCTAATTCAGAGAATGACTGCAAAACCATCCCAGTCAGAAGTATGGACCCCCTCACCTGACATCTCCTCTATCACCTCTGAATATCTTGCCTCAGTTCTCTCTCCCATTCTACCTGCCCCTCTAGAGTGCTAGGGTTCTTCCCACTGTAACTGACCATTTCAGTACCTGCTTGAGATAAGTCAGAGACTTGCCTTGCCTTCAAATAGAGTTCAGAGTGCTCATGAGGTACACTGGATTCAGTGGCACCTACTTAGAATGGCTGTTCTCCACGCACTACTACTCTTCACCCCCACTGGAACCCAAAGGGGGGACTGCATGCCCATCTTCTGTATTAGTCACTTAGTGTGGGTTCGTTTTTAATGTAGAGAACACCAGACCAGGATGGAATTATCATATTCTCTCCTCTGTAGATTTGTAACAGAAAGGTCCAATAAAGAAAGTTTAATTTCAATCTATTTTATTTACTCTGCTACAAATGTGTCTCAATTAAAAATTATTTAAAAATATTGGGGAAGCTGGGTATGATGGTGCACGCCTTTAATCCCGGCACTCAGGAGACCAAGGCATGTGATCTCTGTGAGTTCAAGGCCAAGCTGTTCTACATAGTGAGTTCAAGGCCAGCTGGGCTGGATGGAGACCCTGTCTCAAAAAGATAAATAAATAAATAAATAAATAAATAAATAAATAAATAAATAAATAAATCGGGGAAGAAAAATGTTATGAAAACCCTTGAAATCTAAAATGTGATTTGCATAGCAAACACTTCTAAAACATAAAGCAAAGAGAGAACAGTAAATGGAAACTCAAAGATGAAACATCAGAAATCAACCTTGGTGGACTAATATCCAATTAATACTTGTTTTATTTTTCTACATAGAACTAATTTTCTTTTCTTTGTGGCTGGTAAGATGGCTCAGCAGGTAAAGGTGTGCACTGGGTTTCATTTCTGGACCCACGTGGTGTAAAGAGAAACCTTATTCCTCCAAGTTGTCCCCTTGCCTTCACCTATAGCACACACATGTACACAGACACATACACAGAAATAAATTTTAACAAAGAAGAGCACCTTTGTTCTTGTCATCCAGAATGTCTTCCTTCAAGTAGCATGAAGAAAAATCATAGCACTAAACCCTGGGAAACACCACAGCACTGCCCGACCCCAACGCAACACTAAACCCCGGGAAACGCCACAGCACTGCCCGACCCCAACGCGACACCAAACCCGGGGAAACGCCACAGCACTGCCCGACCCCAACGCGACACCAAACCCCGGGAATCGCCACAGCACTGCCCGACCCCAACGCGACACCAAACCCCGGAAAACACCACAGCGCTGCCCGACCCCAACGCGACACCAAACCCCAGGAAACACCACAGCACTGCCTGACCCCAACGCGACACCAAACCCCGGGAAACACCACAGCACTGCCCGACCCCAACGCGACACCAAACCCCGGGAAACACCACAGCGCTGCCCGACCCCAACGCGACACCAAACCCCGGGAAACACCACAGCGCTGCCCGACCCCAACGCGACACCAAACCCCGGGAAACGCCACAGCACTGCCCGACCCCAATGCGACACCAAACCCCGGGAAACACCACAGGGCTGCCTGACCCCAACACGACAGCCCGACTCCAACATGACACTACACCCTGGGGAACACCACAGCACTGCCCAACTCCAACACGACACCAAACCCTGGGAAAAACCACAGCACTGCCCGACTCCAACACGACACCAAACCCTGGGAAAAACCACAGCACTGCCCGACTCCAACACGACACCAAACCCTGGGAAAAACCACAGCACTGCCCGACCCCAACACGACACCAAACCCTGGGAAACACCACAGCACTGCCCGACTCCAACATGAGCAGTACTTACAACCTAACTGTATAAACGCTTTTAGTTTCACCATCAATTTAGAGACAAAAATTAGAAATATGGCTACAAGTTACAATATATTTTACCTGTCTTCATTATAAAAACAAAGGAATAGCTAACTCAAACTCGAGGGTGGAAATTCCCTAAAATCCTCACTGTCTGAAAACAGAAATTGAAATAAACTGGCTAAAACTGAATATATCAACAACAACAAAAAGGATGAACATGGTTACTGCTGAAGAGCAAGTCTAGGGTGAGGGAGTGGAGGTAACTGCTATTTATTTTATATATATATATTTTTTTTTTAATTTATTTATTATTGTATGTGTATGAATGTACTGTCTGCATGTAGGTTTGTGCACCTGTGTCGTGCAATGCCGCGGAGGTCAGAAGAGGGCGTCAGATTCCCCTGGAATCTGGAGTTAAAGACGGTTCTCAGCTGCCATGTGGGTGCTGGGGATCGAACCCAGATCCTCTGCAAAGAGCAGTTGATGCTCTTAACCGCTAGGCCATCTCTCCAGCCCTGGGAACTGCTATTTATTATAAGCTCTTTAGGATAGGGGTTTGTCTGTGTTTTGAGCATATATACACTATTTTGATTGAAAAGTAGCACCTATTCTATTTTACCTGGTGCCCTGGATAAATATGTCATTACTCTGTTGGAGCCTCTCATGCCCACCAGTAACTGTTGATGTCCACCTGGGCTGGACTGGCATTACCCGTGAGTCAGGATGGTGCCCTCTAAACCATACTACCTGGGCAATTTTGCACATTTCATTATTTTTCCTTGATTTTTTTTTTTTTTTTTTTTTTTTTTTTTTAGACAGGGTCTCCCTGTCACCAGGCTGGCCTTGAACTCACAAAGATCCACGTGCCTCTGCCTCCCAAGTGTTAGGATTAAAGGCGTGCGCCACCACACCCGGCTTTTTCCTGGTTTCTTAATTTTTAGATAATAAATGAGGATTAAAGTCAGGAACAGCTCTTAAGGCAGTCTCTCTCTCTCTCTCTCTCTCTCTCTCTCTCTCTCTCTCTCTCTATCTCTCTCTCGTGTGCGCGCACACACACACACACACACACATGCGATAAATTGGTATTAGTATTATTTTAAACAATGCTGTTCTCATCCAGTTTTATTTTCCTTATGATCATTGAGATTTTCACTTAAACAAAGCAGTCAAAATACATAAATTCTTATATTTGCTCTAAAATGTTAGGATACAAAAAGTAAGTAAACATCTACAATTTCTAGAACATTTGTGGCTTTAAAATCTGATGTCCAGAAAAAAGGGCAGAGATAAAGAATACAAATAAATTATAATCTGAAGATGTATATACAAAAAAACCTTCCTTAGACTATTTATTAAAATCTGTGAGAAACAAGAAAGGAATGTTATGAAGTCATTAACAAAAATGTGAGCACAATCTAACAGCATCGTCTTCGATTTCCTGGCCACCATCAGTTTAAGAGGCACTGGATACAGCCAGCTTCTTCAAGTGATCCATGAACACCTGCAGACTGACGTCATCAGTTAGGATGGGCGCTCCAGTTTCCTGAAATGTAACAACAAAGGCTTACCAGAAGTGACCTTTATAGCCACTTGGGATTCCTGAGATTCACTCCCCAACATCCTGCCCCTGTCTAGCTAGTTAACTACTTTACCTCTTCTCCAGTCCTGTGCTCTCACCTGGAGTCAAGCTCCCTACCAGTGTGAGCCCTCTGGGTATGCACACCATCCCCTCATGGAGTGCATCACCACCTGCACTGAGCCCTACCTGTGAAGTGATCTGCTTCTAACAGGAATGGTGTTGTCACAGGTGAGTGAACAGATGACACCCACAGAGGTATTTGTATTACCACATGCTTATGATTTAATTAACACTTCAGGAAAAGAACTGGCTAGAAACCTCAGTTTGAGGGAAGATCTCATATTTGTAAAGAAATAAACAACAAACAAATGTACATAGATTACATACTCAGGTCCTATTACCTAGAAAGTAGCTAGAAATAATGGTCATGGGTAATTTTATTTTTCTTTCTTTCTTAAAGGCTGTATATGAAAAACAAAAGAGCCTGAATAGCCAAAACAATCCTGAATAAAAATTGTAATGCTGGAGGTCTCAGAAGTCCTCATTTCAAAATATATCATGGAATACGTTAACAAAAAAAGAAAGGTATTGGTATAAAAACCGGCATATAGACCAATGGAACAGAAGAAGCCAGGAATCAGCCTACATATCTTTAGCCACCCGATTCTTGATAAAGGACCCAAAAAGATACGTTGGAAAAAAGACACAACAGTAGTACTGAGGAAACTTCTATACCATTCCTGCTAGAAGTAGATCCCTTCACAGGCAGGGCTCTATGCAGGCAGGTGTGCTAGCTCACCCAGATTACGTGATTTTGGGGGGTGGAACCCAGGGCTTCCTACATGCCAGGCAACCACTTGACCAACTGAGTTACATCCCCAGCCCCTTTGGATATAATACAAAGAGCAGGAAAAAAAATGGAAAATCATAGACTATGCATAACATATGTAGAAGACTGAAACTAGATCCCCATCTCTCATCCAGCACAAAAATCAACTCAGAATGTACCCTCATCACTAAAAAATGTAAGACTGTACCATGTAAATATTTATCAAAGGAGTAGCTTTATTAATGTCAAATAATGTAGGTGTCAGTGCAAAGAAACTTACTAGAGCCACAGAGAGGACCTTATAATGATAAAGGGATCAACCCACTATGAAAACAGTAATCTAAATAAGTATGCACCAACAAAAGCTACAAAATCTATAAGGAAACACTGACAGAAGTGAAGGGTAAAGACACTTGGTTTGAGAGCTGGAAAATGCAAAATCCTCACTCAGAAATGGATAGAACCAGACACTGGTAAGGATATATAAGAACTTAATAGTGTCCCTAGTGAACAGGATCAAATTGACAGGACAGAACATAGCTCAATGGCTTCACAACGGGCATTCTTTTCAAGTGACCATGAAGCATAAACCAACACAGGTCATGGCACGGATTGTAAAACAAACTTCAACACTTCAACACAAGAACTGAAACTATACAAAGGAGACATCCTAACCACAGTCGTATCAGTAATAAGAAAGCAGAAATCTCTGCAGAGCTGGAGACTAAGCAACATGAGGGCTGCAGCTGAACCTGGGAGAACTAGCTAAACAGTGCTGGGAGGAAGTAGCACTACAGAAAGGAGAGAAAAGTCTCACTGCCAATTTAAGTTCCATCAGGGAAAGAAAAATCTAAGTGAACAGGAGGAAACAAAAGCAACTGCTTCACCTGATGATAAAACTGCCAAACCTCTAGAAAGACAAGGAAAAAAAGGATGACATGTACCAGGATAAGGAATGAAACTGGAATCTCTCTCTCTCTCTCTCTCTCTCTCTCTCTCTCTCTCTCTCTCACACACACACACACACACACACACACACACACACACACACAGAGTGCTGGGTTTGAAAGATTAACCAAAATGGATCAGTTTCTCAAAAAACACAACTGCCACAATTATTCAGTATGGGATAGATAATTTTGAACACTCCTCTAACTAACAGAGAAATTGAATTAGTAATCTGAAAAGTCTCCATGCTTTTGTTTGTTTTACAATCCATGCCATGACTTATGTTGGTTTATGCTCCATGGTCACTTGAAAAGAGTACCTGTTGTGAAGCCATTGAGCTATGTTCTGTCCTGTCAATTTGATCCTGTTCACCAGGGACACTATTAAGTTCTTATATATCCTTACCAGTGTCTGGTTCTATCCATTTCTGAGTGAGGATTTTGCATTTTCCAGCTCTCAAACCAAGTGTCCTTACTCTTCACTTCTGTCATGCTCTGATGGTTTCACTGGAAAATTCTAACAAATGTCTTGAGAACTAACCCAAATTATACCCAATCTTATTCAGAATATAGAAGGTAACACTTCCCAATTCATTTTTTGAAGCTAGCATTCTATTTTTAACTACTGAAACAGGCTCTTCTTGGCCCCAGGCCGGCCTGCAGCTCACCCTGCCACTGAGAATGAGCTTCTGATCCTCCTGTTACCTCCAGAGCACCAGGGCAACAGGTGTGCGCACGAGTCATGTGGTTTGGGGGGTGGAGCCCAGGGCTTCCTACATGCTAGCAACCACTTGACCACTTGAGTTACATCCCCGGCCCCTGAAGGATAGCACCCTGATAGAACAACAAGACAACAGGAAAAAAAAAAATGGAAAATTACACACTAGCAGTCAACAAGAATACAGATGTAAAATCTTTCTACAAAATATCAAATGGAACTTGGCAATATTAAAAAAAGACAATAAACTATGGCCAAGTGATATTTACCTAGGAATATAAGGTTGGCTTAATATTCAAAAATATCAATTCAATTTACCATATTAAAGGAAGGACTAAAAATTATGATTATACCAATGTATTCATTTAAAAATATTTCAACATTTAAAAAAATATTTCAATATTCAACATTCATTCATAATAAAAAATTTCAGAAAAATACTAAAAAATACCTCAGTTTGATAAAGGGAGCCATCAAAATCCTACAACTACCACTGTACTCAGTGCTAAAGCCCTCTAAGACTGGGGTCTAAGCTGGGCATGTTGGCACATGCCTTTAATGTCAGCACTTGGGGGTGGGGGTGGGGGGGCAGAGGCAGGCGGATGTCTGTGAGTTCAAGGCCATCCTGGTCTATATAGTTAGTTCCAGGCCAGCTGGGGCTACAGGGAGACCCTGTCTCAAAAAGAAAGAAAAAAAAAAAGACTGGGGTCTAGTGAAGGATGTCCCATGTGCTGGATAGCTTTAGTGTCAACTTGACACACCTGGGTTGAGGGAGCCTCAATTAGGGAATTGGCTCCATTGGACTGGACTGTGGCCACATCTGTGGAGTACTGTCTTGATTGTTGAACAATGTGGGAGTACCCAGCCCACTATGGGTGGTGCCACCCTGGGCAGGTTTTGTGTATCGTGTAAGAGGGCAGGTTGGGCATGGGCCAGGGGAGCAAGCCAGTAAACAGTATTCCTCCATGGCCTGTGCTTCAGCTCCTGCCTCCAGGTTTCTGCCCTGAGTTCCTACCTTGGGCTCCCTGAGTGATGAACTGTGACCCAGGAGATGTGAGCTAAATAAACCCTTTCCTCCCTAAGTTGGTGTCGGTCAGAGTGTTTTGTCACAGCAATGGAAGACAACTAGAACAGAAACTGGTACCAGAGAATGGGCTATTGCTGTGACAGACCTGACCTTGGTGTTTTGAGGAAGGACTATGGAAGCGTATGGAACTTTGGGCTAGAAAAATCATTGAATGCCTAAAGTTCATTGCTGTGGAACTTGGGAACAGTTATGTTGAAAGAGTTGTAGACGATGGAGGCCTGGCTTGTGAAGTTTCAAAGGGAAGCAGAGATCATCAGGACTGTTTAATCTGTGGGTTCTGGTCAGCTGGGGCTGAAGAATCAGCTGTAAGTAACAAGAGACCAGAACCTGAAGTGAAATTTTTGTTGTACTGGGACAATTGATGCTGGTTAGCTGGGGCTGAAAAATCAGCTGTAAGTAACCAGACACCAGCATCACTGTGGTGAAATCTGGGAAGAATTTCTTCAGGGTCAGCACACAGAAGCTGTGATCCAGAAGGGGCCTGAGCCTCCATTTCAAGCCAGAAGCAGGACTTGGTAGTGTGTAAGAGTCTCCTATATGGTTCTGGTGTTGAAATTTGAGGGGGTCACAGAGAGCAGCTGAGGCTTGGCACTGTGAGAGGTCAGGAAAGACCATTGGTGAAAGTGCACCTCGGTTGCAGTGAAGACCCCAGGATTGCAGGGGTCATGGAGAGAAGCTGAGGCTTTGCACTAGGAGAGGTCAGAAGAGACCATTGGTGAAGATGCTGCCTCAGTTTCAGTGGAGACCTCAGCTTTTTGGAGATGCCAGGACAGTGGGATGACCACCAAGAGCAGCAGCAGGTGTGGAATGGAGTTGGCCTGGGCCTATGAGATGAGCTGTGTGTGCCACAGACGGCAGAGTCGGAGAGGGGGAGCTGCCGAAACCCTTTGGAGCCCAGAAGATCGTGAATGAATCCCAGGTGTCCAGCCTTGAGCTACTTTGCTGGACTTAGGTTTTGTTTGAGTGTGCCTGATTCTTCCCTTCGAAATAAGACAGTACTTGTTTTGGATTTTACAGCAGCCCACAGTTAAGAGACTTTTAACAGACTGTGAACTTTTAAGTGTTTGGACGTTTTAAGGACTGTGGAGCTTTTAAAGCTGTACTGTCTTAGGTTGTGATTAATGTTAACATCATACTTTGGGGATAAGAACTGGAGGTGGTGGTTTAATAATGATGTGTTTTGTGTGTCAAGTTAACAAGGGGTCAATTGTGCTGGATAGCTTTAGTGTCAACTTGACACACCTGGGTTGAGGGAGCCTCAATTGGGGAATTGGCTCCATTGGATTGGCCTGTGGCCACATCTGCTGTATTGATTGTTGAAGTACTGTATTGATTGTTGAACAATGTGGGAGTACCCAGCCCACTATGGGTGGTGCCACCCTGGGCAGGTTTTGTGTATTGTATAAGAGGGTAGGCTGGGCATGGGCCAGGGGAGCAAGCCAATGAACAGCATTCCTCCATGGCCTATGCTTCAGCTCCTGCCTCCAGGTTTCTGCCCTGAGTTCCTACCTTGGGCTCCCTGAGTGATGAACTGTGACCCAGGAGATGTGAGCTAAATAAACCCTTTCCTCCCCAAGTTGGTGTCAGTCAGAGTGTTTTGTCGCAGCAGTGGAAAACAACTAGAACATCCCACTACTAAAAGTTCTCATTACTGCAGTATGAAAAAGAAATAAAAGGCATTCAGATTAAAAGAAATAAAAACTGTCCCTACTTGCAAAGGGCATGACTATCTAAACAGAAAATGCCAAGAAATCCATCAAAACTTCTTAGAAGTAATATAGTCACAGAATACAAGAAGAATGTACAAAACAATTGTATTTCTGCATACTAACAATGAACATTTGGACACTGATAATACTGTCAGGTACTGTGGAAAATGCCAATAATTTTAACACTCAGGAGGCTGAGGCAAGATCAAGTTCAAGTCCAGCTTGGGTTTCACAGAAAGATCCTACCTCAAAACAAAGTGAGAAAAATAAAATGAAATCCCAATCACAACCACCTTTTAAACAGGAACACATATACTACTAAAAAAAGAAACCAAGGAACTAGAGAGATGGCTCAGAGGTTAAGAGCACTAGCTGCTCCTCTAGAGGACCTGAGTTCAGTTCCCAGCACCCATGTCAGGCTGGTTAGAACCACCTGTAGTTCCAGCTTCAAGGGATCCAGCACCTCCTACGGCTTCCGCAGTTACCTGCACATACATGTACACATATACTCACACACACACACACTTCAAAGAAGAAGAAATCAAAAGAAATTTAGTACATGGAGAGTCGCATCAAGTTCATAACAGGATTCCCTTCAAATAGGCTTAATGAAATTCTTATAAAATATATATATGTATATGTATATATATACATACATATATATATATATATATATATATACATACACATACATATATAATCTGGTCTTTGAGACGGGGTCTCCCTGTAGCCCCAGCTGTCCTGGAACTCACTATGTAGACCAGGCTGGCCTTGAACTCACAGAGATCCACCTACCATTGCTTCCTGATTGCTGGGATTAAAGGCATGTGCCACCACGCCAGGCTAAAATTCTAGAAATATTTTCAAACTTACAAAGAAAATCATTCTAGGATTTGAGATCTCCTGAGCCCAGCGGCAGGAAGAGGGGGAGACAGGTAGGAACTGGGTGCCTTGGCCAGCTGATTGCTGATCGTTTGGTCCTGCTGTCTTTGGTTTGATTGGCCTTTGTGGCTGTGAGGTTGGAGTTATCCCCCCAGCTGGGACTAAAGGTGTGGTCTTTGGCTTGATTAGATCTAGTGGCTGTGGGGGCGGAGTTATCCTCCCAGCCGGTATTAAAGGCACGCTTGTGTGACTCTTGAGATTTGAGATCTCCTGAGCCCAGCGGCAGGAAGAGGGGGAGACAGGTAGGAACTGGGTGCCTTGGCGAGCTGATTGCTGATCGTTTGGTCCTGCTGTCTTTGGTTTGATTGGCCTTTGTGGCTGTGAGGTTGGAGTTATCCCCCCAGCTGGGATTAAAGGTGTGGTCTTTGGCTTGATTAGATCTAGTGGCTGTGGGGGCGGAGTTATCCTCCCAGCCGGTATTAAAGGCACGCTTGTGTGACTCTTGAGATTTGAGATCTCCTGAGCCCAGCGGCAGGTGCCGGGGCGCGGGCTGAAGAGCCCCCCCCCCCCCCGCCAACTGAGATTACGAAGAAGGATCTGAAGGAGGCAAGCAAAGCACGCCTTCAACACAGTGAAGAGGCATTTAGGACTCACATTGGAATACAGGCAAGGAGAAGCCCATATGCCAGGATCACGAAGAAGAGACTACACTGGAAAGGTGCAGGATAATCCCACGCCAAGCTTTACCAACCCTATGGATGACTCCTGCAGTGGGATCCCTCCGGGGATGCCCCAGGACACAGACATCAGAAACACAATTGGGAACATACTTAAAGAACTACAAGATCATAAAGAACAAATTAAAGAACTAAGAAAAGAGAATGAGGACCGAGAGAGAGAGAATGACAAGCTCCGGAAGGAAGTAGAAACACTGAAAAGATCCCATGCTGAAAAAGAAAAAGAAACCAACCAGCAAACAAAAGAGCTACAAAAAGAGATCGAGAAGCTCCAAAAAGAAATAGAAACACTAAAGAAATCAGAAGAGGAAATGAAAAAGGAAATCAAACACTCATCCATTCAAGAGGAAAGGAATGAAAAAAGCCTCAGAAGCAGAATGGAGGAAGCAGAACAAAGAATATCAGACCTGGAGGACAACACAGAACAACTAAAAACCTCAAGGAAAGATTATGAAAAATTTAAAAATACACAAAAATGGAACAACCAGGAGCTGTGGGACACTATGAAAAGATCAAACCTCCGCATCATAGGAATAGAGGAAGGAGAAGAATCCCAAGAGAAAGGTATTGATCAGATCTTCAACAGAATAATAGATGAAAACTTCCCCAAACTAAAAAAGGACAAACCAATACCAATACAAGAAGCACATAGAACTCCAAACAGACAAGATCAGAAAAGAAATTCTCCACGCCACATCATAGTTAAAATGCTGGACACCCAAAACAAAGAGAAAATTCTTAAAGCGACAAGAGAAAAACAACAAGTGACCTATAAGGGGAAACCTATCAGAATAACAACGGACTTCTCACAGCAAACGATGAAGGCAAGAAGAACCTGGAGCAAAGCATTCCCAGTGTTGAGGGACAATGGATGCCAGCCCAGGTTACTATACCCAGCAAAAATGTCAATCATAGTGGAAGGAGAGAGGAAAATCTTCCATGACATAAACAACTTGAAAGAATACATGTCCGGAAAACCAACCCTTCAGAGAATACTTGAAGCAATCCAAAGAACAGAAGAAAGGAGCAACCAACCCCAGGCAACTAGAAGGAGAAATCAATAAAAGCATAACTGCAGAAGTAGAAACCTAAATCAAAACCGCAGATGGATAATAAGGCAAAAGGAAGCAACACAAACCTATCAGTCATAACCTTAAATATTAATGGACTAAATTCCCCAATCAAAAGACATAGACTGGGAGACTGGATTAGGAAACAGAATCCATCGATATGCTGTCTGCAAGAAACACATCTTACCTTCAAGGACAGGCACCACCTTAAAGTGAAGGGATGGAAAAAAATATTCCAAGCAAATGGTACCAAAAAGAAAGCAGGTGTTGCTATTTTAATATCGGATAAAATAGACTTCAAAGTAAAAGAAATCAGAAGAGACAAAGAAGGCCATTACATTTTCATCAAAGGAACAATCCACCAAGAAGATTTCACAATTATGAATATATATGCCCCAAATTCTGGTGCACCAAACTTTATAAAGACAATTCTCCAGGACCACAAGTCACAGACTAACCCCAGCACACTCATAGTGGGAGATTTCAATACCCCACTGAGTCCTTTGGATAGGTCAACAGGACAAAAAATAAACAGAGAGACATCTGAACTGAACGATATGATACACCAAATGGACCTCATAGACCTCTACCGAACATTCCATCCTAATACCAGAGAATACACTTTCTACTCAGCACCCCACGGAACATTCTCCAAAATCGACCACATCCTGGGACACAGAAGAAACCTCTACAAATACAAAAAGATTGAAATAATTTCATGCATCCTGTCAGACCACAGTGCAATGAAGCTCAACATCAACACCAGGACAAGCCCTCCTGCCTACAAGAACACATGGAGACTAAACAACACACTCTTGAATAATGAATGGGTCAAGGAAGAGATAAAGAAAGAAATAAAAACATTCCTGGAACTGAATGACAATGACAATACAACACAACAAAACCTATGGGATACCTTAAAAGCAGTCCTAAGAGGGAAATTTATAGCCCTGGGTGCCTACATTAGAAAAACAGAAAGAGCACAAGTGAATGATCTAACACTACAGCTAAAAGCACTTGAGAGGCAACAACAGATGAACCCTAAACGCAACAGACAGGAAGAAATAACAAAAATCAGAGCAGAAATCAATGAAATAGAAACAAAGAAAACAATACAAAAAATCAATGAAGCCAAAAGTTGGTTCTTTGAAAGAATAAACAAGATAGACAGACCTCTAGCCCAGTTAACAAAAAGAAAGAAGGAACAACTCCAAATCAATACAATCTGTGATGAAAAGGGAAATATCACAACGGACAAGGAAAAGATCAAGAAAATTATATGGGAATATTACAAGAACCTATATTCTACCAAGTTTGAAAACCTAGAAGAAATGGATGAATATCTGAAATCCTGGGAATCACCAAAGCTTGGCCAAGAAGAGACCAGCAGCTTAAACAGACCCATAACATATGAAGAAATAGAGGATGTAGTAAGAAGCCTCCCAACTAAAAAAAGCCCAGGCCCAGACGGTTTCACAGCAGAATTCTATAAAACATTTCAAAAAGACCTACAACCATTATTTCTGAAACTGTTTAGAAGTATACAATCAGAGGGAATTCTCCCAAATTCCTTCTATGAAGCCAACATCACTCTATTACCAAAACCAGGCAAAGACAGAACTAAAAAGGAGAATTATAGACCCATCTCCCTCATGAACACAGATGCCAAAATTCTAAACAGAATACTGGCAAATCACAAAGAAAATCATTCTAAAATTCACAAAGAAAAACAAAAGAACTAGAATAACTAAGATAGTTCCAGGTGGAGGAATGCAGTCTATGTGATTCTAAGGCTGAGGCACTGGTGGTAAGATACAAACACAAATCAAAAAAAGAGAACAGAACACCAAGAAATGGACTCACATCCTACTATGATCTTTGACAAAAATGCAAAAACAATTCCTGAAACAAAGCCTTTTTCATAAAAGACATTATAAGCAATTAGACATTCATATGCAAAAGAAGCCACAATCTATCTTTGCATATTAAATAAGAATTAAATCAGAATGGATTATGGCCTAAACTGCAAACATAAAGCTATATAAAAAATTTTAAGGGAAAAAGAAAAAAGTCAGGAGAAATATCTCTGGGATGTAGGACTAGTGAAAGGGTTCTTAAACTTGACATCAAAAGCACAAGCCACAAAAGGAAAAACTGATGAAGTATATTACATCAAAATAAAAATTATCTGGGCATAGTGATACACCAATCTCATCACTCAGGAAGCAGAGGCAGACAGATTTCTCCAAGATCCAGGCCAGTCTTGTCTACATATCAAGTTCCAGGACAGTTGGTGCTACAGAATGAATCTACCTCAAAACAACAACAAAAAAGTTAAACTTCTCTTGAAAAGTGGGGAGGAGAAAAATCAGCAGGGAGCAGAGACCCCCTGTGGGCACGAGAGGACTTGGGCCCATGTTGTCATATGTCTGAGAGCTTTGTGGAGACCACCATGCACTGTTCAGTCCCTGGAACAGTATGCTGTATGTAGGAGATCTATACAGGCAGTACCCTGTTCCCACTGGACCTATGTTACCTAAAGCTAAATACCCGTTACTCTGTTTCTGAACCAAAAGGACTCCAATTTAGAGGATTTTCAAACAAGCGTTAAATAAAAGTAACCTATCCTTCTGCCCGAATATCTTACAATTTCTTACCTGTCCCCAAGCATACAGGTTATTGTGTGTCTGAGATGGGTTAACTTTGGACAACAGGAATCGAGCCTTAAAAAAAAAAAAAAAGATTTTAAAGATTAAAAGTAATATTAGTATAACAAAAAAATTAGACAAGTTTTTGCAACATTTCTTTGGTTGAATTAGCATTTTTTTCTTTTAACTTCGTAGTACCTATTGCTTTAGCTTAAGGCCACTGGCTGTCCACCAGAAATAGTAAATCTTAAGACATTTTTCCCTCCGTCTTTTGAGCCAGGGTCTTCCTGTAGCCCCAGCTGGTCTGGAATTCACCATGTAGACCTGGCTGGCCTTGAACTCACAGAGATCTGCCTGCTTCTGCCTCCTGAGTGCTGGCATTAAAGGCACCACACACAGCTGGCAAATCTTGGATTTTTATATCATATTCATTTATAAAGAAGTCACCAGTGGGCATGTTAGCATGTAGTTGGAAACAGAAGTACAAGGAACACAAGTTTGAGACCAATCTAGGCTACACAGTGAGTTCCAGGCAGACTCAAACAAAACAAAAATCATAGCCGAAAGACTACATATATGCAAATTTCTGCCACCACATAAAAGAGTAACCAACCTATCCATGTACAAACATAAAAATAGATGATGAACCAAGAACAAAGGAAAGAAAAGAAAGAAAAAGGCCTTGGAGCTGGAGCAGGCTTACTCACCTGGCTGCCACCATGCTCGGTGTTGATATAACGTGGCATTGGGAATCGTGCTTGCAGAATTTCTTGAGCATCATCCAGTGGTGCTTGCAGAAGGTGCTTGAAGTTTTCATACTCAGGCATATCTTGGTATCCAGCTTTACGCCACTGGGCTATGGTCTACACCAAAACAAACCAATCAAAACTGCTGCAATGGCAGCTCTCCGACACTTCTGACATTCATCCACCAACACCATCCAAACAGGTTACCAGGAGAGAGTCTGCGATTACTAGCAGTAACTGTCAACTTCACAAAAATCTAAAATCACCTCTAAGATGGGCCTCTGGGATACCTGTGGGGGATTATCTTGTTACACTAATTGATGTGAGAAGACCCATTTTAGCTGTGGATGGAACCTGGGCAGCAGACCCTGGAGAGCAAGCTGAGCGCTAGATGCTTGCATTCACTGCTTTCTTCTCCTGGGTGTGGATGTAATGCAACCAGCCCTTCGAAGCTCTTGCAGCTGTGACTTTCCAAAACCTGATGGACTGTGAGCTGAAATAAACCCTTTCCCTCTTCGGAGGCTTTTGACATAGTATCTTATAACAACACAAAAGAAACTAAAGTTGTGTGTGCCTTTAATCCCAGACTCAGGAGGCAGAGGCGGAGACAGAGGCAGAGGTAGAAACAAGTGGATCTCTATGAGTTCAAGGCCACCTTGGTCTACAAAGTGAGTTTAGGCCAGCTGAGGGTACACAGCGAGACCCTATCTCAAAAACAAAAAAACAAAACAAAAAAAAAGCTGGGCATGGTGGCAAATGCCTTTAATTCCAGAACCCAAGAGGCAGAAGTGAGCAGATCTCTGTAAGATCAAGGACAGCCTGGTCTACATAGTAAGTTCTAGCCCAACTGGGCTATAGGGAGACCCTGTCTCAAAAAGACCAAAACAACAACAACAATAAAAAAACAAACAAAAACCACATCTAAAAGAAATGAAACTAAGACATCATATGTGAAAACCAATAAATTTCTGAGGTAAATTTCAAAAAGCAGAGCTGACAGGGAGGAGGAGCAGGAGTAGGCGGAGAGGTACATCCAGGGAGCACATACAGCCCAGGAATGCTAGTTATCAGTCCCCTGTTCTTCCTACTTGGCTGTATATACCTACTAACTGGCAAAGCCCATGAATAGTTACCAAAGGAAAGAGGACTCCCACTGTTACCATGCAGTCTGCCCTCCCATCACCTCATGGTAATGAGGGAAAGAGCCTTGACTACCTGGATAAAATTCACGGCCCTTGTCCTTTCTTAACACCTCAAGAATTGGTATAGGAAACTCCTTGTACACACAAAATCATCACTCACTGATTTATACACCTTTGTAAGTAAACTGAAGTGCCTTCTTGTGTTATTTAGGGATATTAAAAAAACCATGGAGCAGGAAATGCAATAGGAAGATTCAGTGTTCACTGTGTGCTAACAGAACTTGAGTATGGCAGCTTACAGAGGACTCCATGAACACCTCCTTCTACAGCCTACTAGCTGCCTGCTCCAGTTACAATTTCCAAGTCTTAAAATCTTAAATTTTATTTACTTTTACTTTATGTCTATGAGTATATATTGGCTGCATGTTTTTATTTTATTTTATTTATTTCTTTATGTGTATGAATGTACTGTCTGCATGCAAGTTTGTGCACCCGTGTCATGCAATGCCGCGGAGGTCAGAAGAGGGTGTCGGACTCCCCTGGAACTGGAGTTCTCCTGGAATTGGAGTTTCAGACAGTTCTCGGCTGCCATGTGGGTGCTGGGGATCGAACCCGGGTCCTCTGTAAGAGCGGTCGGTGCTCTATTTTTTTTTTTTTAATTTCTGTATGTATATGAATGTACTGCCTGCACGCAAGTTTGTGCACCCGTGTCGTGCTGCGGAGGTCAGAAGAGGGTGTCGGATTCCCCTGGAACTGGAGTTCTCCTGGAATTGGAGTTTCAGACGGCTCTCGGCCAGCATGTGGGTGCTGGGGATCGAACCCGGGTCCTCTGTAAGAGCGGTCGGCGCTCTTAACCGATAGGCCATCTCTCCAGCCCTTGGCTGCATGTGTTTAAGTGCACCCAAATATGCAATACCCAAGGAGGACTGAAGTACTGATAGTTGTTAGCCACCATGTGGATACTAGGAAGGAAACTCAAGTCCTCTGCAAAAGCAGCCAGTACTCTTAAAACACTGAACCATCTCTACAACCTCCAAGTCTTAATTTTTAAACTGACTGTACCTAGAGGAAATGCCCAGGAGCTCACACTGGTCCAAGAGTTCACAAGACCACACATAACCAGCAGGCCTGGGGTTTGGAAAGAAAAAGCAAAGCCCTTATCTTGTCTTTAGATCCCTTCACTTATACACAGAACATGCTCAATACATGTATAAATGAACAGGACTGGTGGCTAAAATATGTTCTTATGGCATGAACTGAGGTTAGATAAAGCTACAAAGCCAATAGGAGGGGCTAACTGGCCACCAAGTGACCCTCAGCCTAGGAACACTACTGAGTCTAGAACCTGTGAGCAAGTATAGCTAGACTAGTAAATATACTAAAATACACTAAAAAAAGTTTCCAGTTATAAAATATCTACTAAATATTAGAAATGAAGACTTGCTAAGTCATTAAGGAAATTCTGGAACATAATTTCAGGACATTTAAAAGCACTCTAGGGGCTGAAGAGATGGCCTAGCGGTTAAGAGCGCCAACTGCTCTTGCTGAGGATCCGAGTTCAATCCCCAGCACCCACATGATGGCTGAGAACTGTCTGTAACTCGAATTCCAGGAGACCCTCTTCTGACCTCCGCAGCATTGCACTACACGGGTGCACAAATCTACATGCAGACAGTACATTCATACACATAAATAAATAAATAAAATATTAAAAAAAAAAAAGCACTCTAATGGCATCAAGTGTGGTGGTGCACAACTTTAATCCCAGGACTCTGGAGGCAGAGGCAGGCATACCTCTAAGAGTTAAAGCCCAGCATGGTCTACATAGCAAATTCTTTTTTTTTTTTTTTTTTTTAAATTTTATTTATTTATTTATTTTTTATGTGTATGAATGTATTGTCTGCATGCAGGTCTGCGCACCCGTGTCGTGCGATGCCGCGGAGGTCAGAAGAGGGTCTCAATTCCCCTGGAACTGGAGTTCTCCTGGAACTGGAGTCACAGACGGTTCTCAGCTGCCATGTGGGTGCTGGGGATCGAACCCGGGTCCTCTGCAAGAGCGGTCGGCGCTCTTAACCGCTAGGCCATCCCTCCAGCCCCTACATAGCAAATTCTATGACAGCTGGGGTTACAGGGAAACCCTGTCTCAAAAAGACAAAATAAATAAATAAATAAATAAATAAATAAATAAATAAATAAAATAAAATAAAATAAAGCACTCTAAAGGCCAGGAATAATGGTGTACACCCTGAATCCCAGCACTTGGAAAGCTGAGGCAAGTGAGTTCCAGGCCAGCTAGGGCTACATGGAAAACTTGTCTCAACAAAACAAAACAAAACAAAACAAAACAAAACAAAACAAAAGCAAAACAAACCAAATAAAACATACATACATACAAGCATCTAATGTTCAGAGTCTAGGAAGCCTGATCAATTTCCAAAGCATTTACTGAAGGTAAAGAATATAAAATGAGGGGGCTGGAGAGATGGCCTAGTGGTTAAGAGCGCCGACCGCTCTTGCAGAGGACCCAGGTTCGATCCCCAGCACCCACATGGCGGCTGAGAACCGTCTGAAACTCCAATTCCAGGAGAACTCCAGTTCCAGGGGAATCCGACACCCTCTTCTGACCTCTGCGGCATTGCACGACACGGGTGCACAGACTTGCATGCAGACAGTACGTTCATACACATACAGAAATAAAAATTTTAAAAAAAGTGTTTAAAAAAAAAGAATATAAAATGAAGAAATCTAAAATAGAAGAAAGACATTGCTTGATTAAATAATTTTTTTTCTGAGGACCCAGGTTTGAGTCCCAGCACCTACACGGCAGCTAATAACTGTCTGTAACTCCAGTTTCAGGGGAATCCAACATCCTCTTCTTATCTCTTTGGGACACTGGACGACCTGGGCACACTTATACGCATGCAGGTAATACATTCATACACATAAAAATAAAACATTTTTTTACAAAAAGATTTTTATTCCCTGTAATGAAGCAGTCAAGCAGGATCTCTGTGAGATCAAAGCCAGCGTGGTCTACATACCAAGTTCTAGCTGGGGCTATAGGGAGACCCTGTCTCAAAAAAACAAAACATCGCAACAAAAAAGAAGCAATCAGTTCAGAGGGGCCATTCCTTCTTACGGTGTGAATACCTCTGTGAGAGCTATGGACAATAATCAGGAGGTCATCCACAGGCAACCCAGGGAAAAGACTCCGTGTACTGGTCTCTATGCCAGGCTATCTCATAAATAAAAAACTATAACCCCGCCCTAACTCACAGACTGAAAAGATAGTAATATGCATAAAAAGTTTATTGAGGAAGAGTAAATGGGCATTGCCTAACAATGTATTCCATAAAGACATAAATTACAAATGATTTAAAGGGACCACTTGAGATTTACTCACAGCAAATGCTATTTATCTCACAAAACAAAAGTTCTCCAGGGAGCTAAAAAAATTTTATTTACTAGAACAAAAGTCACTATACTCATTAATAGGAAGCTATGGGTTTCCCAAGCCCAAATTCTTATTTAAAATATCATAGAAAAGCAAAATTAATAAATAACAAGAGGGCTTTCAAAATGGCTTAGTGAATAATGGCACTCACCACCAAAGCTGATGTCTTATGTTTGATCTCTGGGACCCACATGGTGGAAGGAGAAAGAACCAACTCCTACAAGTTGTCCTCAAACCTCCACACATTTGCTGTGGAATGCATATGAACACATGCATACGTGCACACAAAATAAATCAAAATAAATAAAAGCAAGAGTCAAAAAAGAAAATAATAATATAATCTCACCTCGCCAAGATAAATGACAATTTGGAAGAAAGTGTCCATCAGCAAAATTCTGTCTGCTAGAATGCTACTGCTGTCCAGAAGCACGGGCTAAGGACAAATGGAGAGAGAGATGGGGTTGTCTTCCTTGTCCCCACACCACAACCACCTCAACACTGTGCCCAGAAGTCCAAGAACATCCACAAAGCTGTTTACAAGCATCTTCCACACAGGGCTTCCGTCTTTGCACACACCCACTTTCCCCAAATGGTGGCTCTCATCTCAGTTTTGTAGAAGAAATGGGATCCCAGTAATCCCTCATTGACTGGGGGAGAAACGGATGCTATCCTGTGGTCTAAAAGCCAGAAATCATTCTGTTTTGACCTAGAAATGTATTTCATCAGTATGATCTTTCGAGTTTACTTCAGCTACAGTTAAAATGAACAGGGATGTCTAGATGAAAAACAGAATTTAATACAAGTTTTCAAAGTTTAGTACAAAGCATATCTTATTTATTTTGATTTTTCCTTCAATAGTAAAAGTAACCTGTACTCATTTCAGAAAATTTGAAGTGGAAAATAATAGATTTTGATATTTTGGTTTAATTTGACATAGTTCTTTATTTCTGTAGACTTCTAATATATGTCTAATATATGTAACTTTGAATTTGTTTTGTTTTCTTATTGTTTTTTGATTTAAGGATTTTTTTTTTTTTTTTTTGGTGGAGTCAGGGTCTCCCTGTAGCCCCAATTGGTCCTGAACTTGCTATGGAGACCAGGCTGGCCTTGAACTCACAAAGATCCGCCTGCCTCTAGCTCTTCTAGTGCTGGGATTAAAGGCCCCACACCCATCTAGTTTAAGAATCTCAATTAGCTTTATTTGCAAGTGCTCTGTTAAAGGTTTCTCCTTTGGTCCACTTACCCTCCCCTATGAAGCAGTGCTGCTGGAGTCTGCTGGAGTCAGGGGGGGCAAGGGCTCAGCTTGACTGTGCCAGCAATGCACCCCACAAGTATTCTTTTCATTTCTTATTTCCATTATTTATCTCCATTCTTGAATATACATCTCATGATGGTTTTGTTTTTGTCTGTGCATTGTTCAGTTAGGTTTTAGAATTGGTGTGTGTTTCTCTACCAGTTAGTAATAAGGCATTCTTTACTACAAAGTATATATTTTCATTTTTATCATAAAATTTTTACATGCTACTATGTAATAAATTATCTATTTCATAGAACACTTCAATATTCCTTCTATTTACTATTTGCTTAGCCATCTAGTTTTTGTTTGTTTGCTGTTTTTCAGTGCTGGGGATCAACCAGGGCTTCCTGCATTCAAACCAAGCTTTCTATCAAGTTAGCCATTCCTGGCCCCCAATTCTCTTTGGTTGCATTTGTTTTCCATTTCTTTGCATCTATAAAACTTTTCTGCATTTCTAGGTGAGCGATGCTCAGATACCTCACAAGGGTTGGACCTATAGGTCAAAGTATGTGAACTCATCACACCCTTGTAATATATAAAATATATAAAATAATATATATATATATAATATATATATATATATATATTACTTTTATTCCTGCTTTCCACCAAGAATAGCTTTAATGTTTCTTTTGGATTTTCTTACGATTTTCTTTCAGAAAAAAGATATTAAGTTTCCCATAAACTCAAAATCTTTAAAAAAAAATTTTTTTTTTAGCTGGGTGTGGTAGCACACCCTTTAATCCTAGCCATTGGGAGGCAGAGCAGATGGATCTTCTGTTGAGTTTCGAGGCCAGCCTTGGTCTACATGGCAAGCTCCAGACCAGCTGGGACTAAAGGAGACCTCAACAAAAAGACCAAAAAAATAAAAAGTGTTTTTTTTTTTTTAAAAAAAAACAACCCCCCCCCCCGCCCAGTTCTTCTCTAAGACTATATCTGATAGGAAAACAAGCCATGATTAGGTAATTCCATTCTCTGAAAGCACATCTGTCCAGCCTTACCTCTGGTGGCCCATGGAAGGAGTATGAGTAGAGAATGGGCTGGATCATGATGAGGGACTGGGTCAGGTCCTGCCGGGCAAAGTGGTGTCTGTAGTAGGATGACTCGTCAGGACTGTTGTTAAACACTTGAAGAAATGGAGATCTTCTCAGATGGAACATGAACTGTGTTTACAAAAGCAAATGACAAATGAATACAGCTATAGGGCTGGATGCTCAGAGAGTGAATCCATAGTGGATCTCTCAGATAAGAGAACTCGGATCCTAAGAAAATGTCTCTGGGTTCAGAGATACAAAATAGAAGGTGGCACCAGGACTGGTGGAAGTGGGAAAGGGGGAGCACTGTTTACTGGGCGGTGAATTTTGTCTGTTTTATGACGAGTGTCTCATTATCTGTCTGGCCCCAGGAGGCCTCTGCCCGACGGCTTCTGACAAGCATCAGCCAACCACACTTGGCTCAGTTTTGCAAGATAAAAAAAACTTAAAAGAATTCACTTCTGGATTTTGGCATACCCCCACCCCCACCCCACCCCCCAAATCTAAAAGAGATACAGAGGTGGCTGAGCGGTGAAGAGCACTTAGGCTCTTCCAGAGGCCCCAGCTCAGTTACCAACGCCCACAGGGAAAGCTCACAACTACACCCATGGTTGGGTGGGTCACAACCTCCTGTAACTCCAGCTCCAGGAATATGATGATGCCCTTTTCTGACACTCCACAAAACCACATACATGCATGGCAGACACACAAACAGACAGACACATTACACAAATAAAATATAAAAATAAAACTTAAAAAATTCTAGTGATCTGGTGCCCAGTAATATGAATGTACGTAGCATTACACAACTATACATTTCAAATAAGTTATAAGCTCTTTTGTGCATTTATGTGTGCACGTGTATAGCTAGTCTTTCTTTGCATGTACATATGTGTGTGGGTGAACAAGTGTGTGGAGATGCATAGACACATTTGTGGATGTGTGTGGCCCACAAGACAACGTCGAACGTCTTCCTCAATCATGCTCCTCTTTTATTTGAGTCAGGTTTTCTCAAATGAGCCCAGAGGTCACCCAGAGCTGCTCTAGCCAACCGGCTTTCCTATTTCTGCCTCCTGAGCACTGGGTTGCATCACATCTACCCAGCTTTTACACGGGGTCCTCATGCTTGTGTAGCAAGCGGCTGATCTACTAAGCCATCTCTCCAGTTCAAGAGATGATAAATTGTTGGATTTTTTTTAACCACAATTTTAAAAGTGCTTTTTCCTTGTTTTTGTTATTGCCATTTTGTTTTTGAGGCAGGATCTCATGTAGTCCAGGCTAGCCTCAAATCTGACATATAGCTGAGGCTGACCTCGAACACCTGATCCTCCTGCACTCAACTCCTAAGTGCTAGGATTACACACATATACACCTATGCCCAGGATCTAAGTTTTTTTTTTCTTTTGCTTGTTTAATTTTTCTAAATTTATTACTTTTATTTTGTGTATGAGTGTATTGCCTGCATGTGTATAAGCGTACCTATGTCATACAATGCCTACGGAAGTCAGGAGAGGGTATCAGATCCCCAAAACTAGAGTTACAGACGGTTGTTAGCCGCCATGTGGGTGCTGAAAATCGAACATGTGTCCTCTGCAAGGGCAGCCAATGCTCTTAACCACTCAGCCACCTCTCCAGCCCATTTTGTTTCATTTTTAAAGAGCTTCCAGTTATGTCTAAGCTCCCATGTGAAGTAGTACAGTTTTGAAACCACCAGCTGAAATGGTTTATATGATTTCTTCTACGAAGCATTCCAAGGTAGTAATCAAGAACCAGTTTCTGAAGCAAGACAGCCTGGATTACAGTCCAACTCTGCCAGTGAGCAGTGGTGGGAGACTTTGGGCCAGTTGCTTAGCCCTTGGGGCCTCAGTTTCCTTATCTGTAAACTAGGGATGGTAAAAGACATTGGCTACATGAGTTTATTGGAAGGATTAAATTTTTTTTTTTTTTTTTTTTTTTTTTGGTCTTTTTGAGACAGGGTCTCTTTATAGCCACCGGCTGGCCTGGACTGGAACTATGTAGACCAGGCTGGCTTCGATCTCACAGAGATCTGCCTGCCTCTGCCTCCCAAGTTCTGGGATTAAAGGAGTATACCACCAAGTCCAGCTCAGAAGGAATAAATAATTCTTGTAAAGAACTTTATGCCAGAAACACAGGAGATGTCAACTGCTTGTAGCGAACCCTGATTAATACTTGGAGCCTCAGGATGTTCCTACTTCTCAAGGCTCATTTTCATGAGCTGGAAACTTTTTAGAGTGAACCAAAAGTCTGTCCTGTCTACTCCTCAGGGTCATCTGCTGTCCCCCTCTCCTCTATATTGACCTCACTCTACCCTACCAAGCCTGTGTCCTGAGCTTTCGCTGTGTTCCTGGGAATTCCCTTCTCCCTCTGTCCTCCGTCCGCCCTTTCAGGTTTTATCTTCAGACGTCATAGCTACGCAATGTGTCCACTAGTGCCACTCCCCAACCAAAAAATAGACCTCTCTTATACTCATGCCTCAAAACCCAAAGTGGACTTTTCTTCCACTGGACTTAATTTCTTTAAGAACAGATATTGTCTCTCTTAAGGAAGTACTGGGCGAGCCCCAGAACTCTGTAGTGCAGGGACCATGGGAGGGTGGACGCTCTGGTAGAGTCCAGTGACACAGGGTGGTAGATACAATCAGAGAAGCACCAAATCTGTCTGCTCTTCCTGCTGGCTTCTGAGGGTGGGTCCTCTGGAGGAAAGGATTTCAGAGTTGTTTTTTTGTTTTGTTTTGTTTTGGGGGGGGGCTCTTTTTTGAGACAGGGTCTCCGTGTAGTCCCAGCTGTCCTGGAACTCACTCTGTAGACTAGGCTGGCCTTGAACTCACAAAGATCCGCCTGCCTCTGCCTCCCAAGTGCTAGGATTAAAGGCATGCGCCACCATGCCCGGCAGGATTTCAGAGTTTTAAAGAGACTGCAAATCACTGCTCCAGGCCAACTCCTCCCTTCTAAAGATGAGCCATCAAGGACTCAAAAGGGTCTGGGATGTCACTGAAGATCAGCAGCCACAGAGATAGTGCTGGTGTTCTACTCTGAATGGCCAATCCAGGGCTCTTCAACACCACGGCACAGTCTCAACTTCTTACATGACAGACACAGACACCTAAAAGTCCCAGTCCCCGCTGCCTGGCTTACAAACCGCTACATGTCCCACAGAACTGACTGGCTTCATTGGAGGTTCAGAAGAGGTGGAATAGCCTTTATCACCTGTAGTCAGGGTCTCTAACCATAAAAATCATCACTTTATCCCAGGAACAGAAAAGTTCATTTATAACATGATTCATTATTCTATAATTATAGCATATTTCTTACCTGAGGATACAGAGAAAAGGAATCTGATAACCTAAATGAAGTGGGGTCTTCTTTGTTATACTGTCCAAACTTCTGACACTGTTGAAAGAAAATGGGACAGATTCTAAGTTAGTATCACCTACAAAGACCCCAGACCTAAGAGCTGTGTTGCCATCTTAACTCTGCTGTTCCCTATGAGCTTAGAACAGCACATTTAGCCATGAAGGGCACATAAATCATCAAGTCTTCTTAAAACACCGACTCAGCAGACTAGGAGTAGAGTTCAGTGGGAGAACACAGATCAGCATCGATTCACACCCAGAAGGTAAACAAAAAAAGGGAAAACTCTGGGGAAGAGCTGCACATTCTACATGTCAAACCAACTCTAGGCAATGCTGGCCTGAGGATCACCACAGTTGTGTTCAATGAGCTCTCTTAGAAACTTCTCCAGAGAAAAACCCTGCAAGACCATGAAAACAAGCAATTTCAGATATACCGGCTGTTCTCCTGTATTCTTCCTACTTTTAATGGCAGGCTTCCTAACCAGGATGTCATCTCTTCCTGATTTGTTGTATCCATTCATTCATTCAATCATTCATTCATCCATCTATGATTTCTGAAACAGGGTTTTACCATGTAGCTCATGCTGGCCTCAAATTCAAGGTGATTCCCCTGCCTTAGTCTTTCAAGTGCTGAGACTACAGGCACACACACCATCACGCCCACCCTTAGTCTTTCAAGTGCTGAGACTACAGGCACACACCATCACGTCCACCCTTAGTCTTTCAAGTATTGACACTACAGGCACACACCATCACGCCCACCCTTGCCTTTATTTCTGATCAAACATTTCCTCCAGGGGCTGGAGAGGGCCTAGCGGTTAAGAGTGCCGACTGCTCTTGCACAGGACCGGGGTTCGATCCCCAGCACCCACATGGCGGCTGAGAACTGTCTTTAACTCCAGTTCCAGGGGAATCTGACCTCCACGGCATTGCACGACATAGGTGCACAAACCTACATGCAGACAGTACATTTATAAACATAAAAATAAATAAATAAATAAAATTTAAAAAAATATTTTAAAAAATCCTCCAGCCAATAGAGCACCAGGCCCTGGGTTCCTAACAATTGACTTTCTCCGGTCAAACCTAACATGCTCCCATGGGTCCCTAACAATTGACTTTCTCCTGTCAAACCTAACATCCTCCCATGGGTCCCTAACAAGTGACTTTCTCTGGTCAACCCTAACACCCTCCCACGGTTCTCACGTTCTGCGCTCCCTAAACTCATGAAAACACTTCCCTTTAGCTGGCAAAATGACTCAGTGGGGAATGGCTCCTCCTGCCAAGTCTGATGACCTGAGTTCAATCCCTAGGACCCATATGGTAGAAGAATATCAACTCCTGCAAGTCATCTTCTATCCTCTACATGGGCACCATGGTATGTGCACATGTTAGGACCAGGTCAGAAAGAGTTAATCAAAAGGAAAGGGTTAACCATGCAGGAGCAACTCTCTAGTTGAAGCAGGTCTGGTTCCCATAGTTACTCCCTCTCACCTTGAGTTATTAGTTCCCAGAGCTACCTGAGGTCAGGATGAACTTTCCCAGCCCTGTAGGAGTGCTTCTCATTCCCTAAGGAGCCATTACTCTCCAAGGGACTTCACGCTTTTTTTTTTTTAATTTTACTTATTTCTGTATGTGTATGAATGTACTGTCTGCATGCAAGTTTGTGCACCCGTGTTGTGCAATGCCTTGGAGGTCAGAAGAGGGTGTCGGATTCCCCTGGAACTGGAGTTCTCCTGGAACTGGAGTTTCAGACGGTTCTCGGCCGCCATGTGGGTGCTGGGGATCGAACCCGGGTCCTCTGTAAGAGCGGTCGCTAGGCCATCTCTCCAGCCCCCGGGACTTCACGCTTTAAAACACAACCATTGTTTCCAACAAAGGGGTGCAGAACAGGTGGACTGATCCAATGAAAGACTGCCTGGTCTGCAACCACCAAGACCCCAACAATCAGAGAAAGGGTCACCATAACCGCAGTGGAAATCACAACTGGGAATAAAAGTGGGAGAAGATCGGACCTCGGGCTGCTGCCCTCCAGTACCATGGGAGTGTGCTCGGCCCAACGTGTCAATCTGTCTGTCACTGTCTCTGTGTTGTATTCTGTATTTTTTTCCTTGATGTAATTTTTTTTTTTTTTGTAATGTTCTTTTATTAAAGCTTTCCACCCACAGTTTTTGGCCTCTCAAGAGATTCTTTGGTAGAGCAGCGTTGTCTAACTCAAGTGCGCACATGCACACACACAAATAAATAAATAAAAACCTTTCTCCTTTAGTTGCTAAAACAGCCACTTGACTTTCTCTCATCTCTCCAAGGAGTCCTTCTGTGTTCAAGGTTCCTAGTCCTCTTCCTTTTCCTGCAGACTGTTCAGAGGTTGGTTCTTGTTCCCCTGTTCCCAGCCTCACTATGTTAGCTCCAAAGGACACCAGGAACGGACCAATGCCATCCAGATCCCTACCTCGGAGTTGTCTCAGCTCCAGCTGGGACCTTTACCTAAGTACATAATTGCTTTCCTTAAACTAATTTTTCTTGCTTACATTCAACCTAACAAAGATATATTATTACATTAAAAAAACATTCATTTTAAACCTATCCTAACATTGCTCTTCTCTCCTGTTTTCTACCCTACCACCATCCTTGTGTCAACCATGTTTTTTTTTTTATTATTTTATACAGTCATTTCAGAGTTTTAGTAATTCTTTTTAGCTTTTCACCCACAGATTTGCACTACTCCCCAAATGTTCCGTGCATTTTGTTTCTTCCAAACTATAATGTCATCCCTGAGAGGAAAATGGACATCAAACACTTCTTTCTTGACACTGAGAATGTCTAGCAACTGCTAAATTCTTGTTGACTATATAAAATAATAAGCTTAAACAGCAATTTTCTTTTCTCAAAGATGAAACAGATGCAAAGATTAAACCCAATGTCACTGTTCCCAGTTTACCAGTCGGATGAGCTGTCGATCCAGCCACCGGAGTACATCAGGCCCCTCTTCCGACTCTGCCCGGAACACTCCCAGCCGAGCCATCAAGACTGCTGCAGCTTCCTGGTCAAACGCTGCTTCTATGTGCCTCAGCTGACTCTGTGCATCTGCCCAACTGACAAGCTCAGAGTTAGTGCCCTGCTTCTGCTCAGGAGCGAGCGACCAGAGGCTAGATACCTGCTCAGATCAACACAGATCATGTTCCTCTGTCCCCATCTTCCACCAGACACAAAAGCAGACACTCAAAAAAGTACTACGTCTCAATCCAGCATCCCTTCCTCTGGGCCAATCCTTAGAAAAATCTTGGTGTTTACAATTTTACAAAACGTTTTCTCAAAATAACCCTTTGGAAAAGTGAACTAACCATACATACAAAAAGTTTTTCAGGTGAATAAAGATAAACAAAGCTCAAAAACCAGGATTGAATAATGACATCCAAAATACAAAAAGATTCTCTGCAAATCAATGAAAAAAAGCAATAGCTTTTACTTAGTTGGGCATGGAGGCCACATGCCTGCAAACAGAGGGCTGGGGAGGAGATAAGGAGGTCTTATCAACACAGATCGCCCTCAGCTACATAATGAGTTCAAGGTCAGCTTGAACTATATGAAATTATCTCAAAAAAAAAAAATGGGCAAAGGCTCTGAGATGGTCAGCTTTGTCAGCCTGACACAACCTAGAATCATCTGAAAATAGTCTCCAAGAGGGACTGCTGAGGCCAGGCTGGCCTGTGGACCTGTCTAGAAGGTTTTTTTTCTCTTTTTCTTTTGAAGACTTTTTTTTTATGTGTATGAGTGTACTGTCTGCATGTAGGTTGGTGCACCCGTGTCATGCAGTGCTGCAGAGGTCAGAAGAGGTTGCCGGATTCCCCTGGAACTAGAGTCAAAGATGGTTCTTAGCCGCCATGTGGGTGCTGGGAATCAAACCTGGGTCCTCCGCAAGAGCAGTCGGAGCTCTTAACCGCTAAGCCATCTCTCCAGCCCCTTAAAGATTTTTTTTTAATTTATGCATGTGTGTTTGTGTGTGTGTGTATGTGTGTGTGTGTGTGTGTCTGTGTGTGTATGTACACACATTCATGTAGGTTCCCAGAGAAGTCAGAAGAGAGCATCAGATACTCTGGAACTGGAATTATGTACAGTTGTTAGCCACCATATGGGTGCTGGGAACTGTACTACACTTAACCGCTGAGCCACCTCTCCAAGCCCCCCAGACTTTTTCTTAATTGAAGTAGGAAGGCCCAGCCCATCGTGGGCAGCACCCTTCCCTGGGTTTGGGTCCTGGACTGTATAAGAAGGAAAGAAATGAGCTGAGCAGTAGTGTGCATTTAGTCTGTGGATGTAGCCAGCTAAAGCTTCTGCCACCTGTGACTTCTTCTCTAGGATGGAATGAACCTTTCTCCTCTTAAGTTGCTTTTTTGTCAAGGTATTTTATCTCAGTAAATGAAATGAAAGTAGAATAGGTCTATGTTTGGCCAATAAACATGAGTACTCAATTAATTGATAAACAGGAAAATAGAAACGAAGTGAGACACCGCTCTCTATTTGTATGTAAAAGATTATTATTGGCCACTGTTAGTGAAGCAACAGCGTCTTCTCCTTACCCTACTGAGGAGTGAACAAATCAGCTTCTTAAGATAATGGTTTTCCTGTACCCAAAACTTCACTATATGAAATGGCTGGCAAGAAATACAGTAGGGCTAAGGCTGTGGCTCCGTGGGAAAGTGGTGCTTGGCATGAGAGCGAGGCCTCGTTCAATCCTAACTAATATGGAGAGAGGAAGAAAAAAAAAAAAGACCTAAAAATATAAATGCAGTGCTGCTGGAAGGTAGGACTTGAGGTGCCTGTATCAAAGGAGTTGTAGATTCCATGGAACCATTAAAATAAATGAGACTTGAGTTTGCAAAGTGAAGATATACACAGATATAGATATAAAAAATAAGAAGCTACCATACAAAAAGCAGAGAAATGGGACTATAAAATTAAACCAGTGATAGATTTAACTTTAAAAAGGGGAGTAAAGATGTCCGTAAGTACAGTTCTTTCTCAGTATCCATGGGGCACTGGTTCCCTGACCCAATCCCTCAGATATCAGAATCCATGGATGCTCAAGTCCCTTATATAAAATAGCACAGTGTTTACAAGCATCTACAAACATTCTCCCATACACATTAGTTAATGTCTATATTATATCCAATGATGTAAGTACTATACAAATAGCTATTATACTATATTCTTTATAGAATAAAGATCAAAAAGTCTGTACATGTTCAACACAGCTGTAATTTTAAGAAATAATTCCCATTCCAGTTTGGCTAAATTTCTGAATGTGCAACCCTGGATGCAGAGCCACACTGCATTCATGTTCTGCTTGTATCTTTAGCAAGAAGGAAAGTTTACTAATCTAACCAATAATAATGAAAAACACATTTTAATAAACTATATTCCTGATGAAAGCTGATTCTTCTAGGCAGGTGAGTAAGAACTGAATGAAGACTGGCTGATCATTGAGCCAGTGAGGAGTGGGGAAAACCATGCAATGGAGTCAGAAAGGGACACTCAGAGAGGGAATACTTCTCTTCACAGGAACCATGTCAGTGCTCAAGAAGAAGGAGGCTCACTTGCGGGCAATAGTGGTCACTCGGATGCGTTTCTGAGTGCTGGAATGTTGATACTGCGTGACAAACTGGATGGCCCCTCTGCCTCCCTGGGGAATCGGGGCATTGTGCTGCAGGGTGAGAGGTCATATACCTGATTACTGTCACAGGCACAACTCAGACATAGCCAGAGTCCACTGTGCTCTTCTAAACAGCAGGGGTAAGTTTCTTGGTGCCTTTTCAATGCCTTAGGACCTGTATATTTCACTGTATCACTACATATAACTTTTACCTAAATGGCAGGGGTGGGGGAGGGAAGAAGAGGAACAGCAGCATATATGAATGAACTTCTGGAGCTGGGTCTTTGGCTTGGTGGTAAAGTGTGTGAAGACAATGCACGAGGCCCTGGGTTCAACTCCAGTATCAGAAGGAATAAAAACCTTCTGACCTCCGTGGCATTGCATGACACGGGTGCACAGACCTGCATGCAGACAGTACATTCATACACATACAGAAATAAGTTAAAAAAAAATTTTTTTTTAATTTAAAAATTAAAAAAATTAAAAAATAAAAACCAATTGCAGTTAATGATATGGGTGCTGAAATGTTTAGGAATGAAATCCACCAATGACTACAAATTGCTTTGAAATGCATCAAAAATAAGCCAATTGTGGTGGCACGCACCTAAAAATCCCAGCACTTTGGAAGTGGAAGCAGGAAAACCTTCAGGACCAGCCTGGACTAGAGACCCTGTCTCATCTCCCCCTCCCTAACAAAGGCATCAAAAATAAAATGGAGCAAGATATTTAACAAAACTGTGGTAAAATGTCAATTACAGAATCTAGCTAGTAGTTTTACAGGTCTTCAGTACACAAGACTTTCATGAGATTATTTTTCAATAAATTATGTGCAATTTTTCATAACAGAAGCAACTGGGGAAAGACTGATACATACAAAAGTTCAGGAGCATTATCATGGCTGGGAAAAGCAATTATTCATCCCTAGACCTTGTCACCTCAACAATAAAGGGACAAAAGAATTTGTTGTCTGATTCCGTCTAAACACTGGAAGGAATTAAAAAAGAGAAGAGCAGACCAGCACCATGCCTTATCTAGTACCACAGCAGCATCAGCTTGGAAAGAAAGTAACCAGAAGACAGCAGTTTCTAATAAATCACAAGACAGGGCACTATAACATGAAAACACATGAAAAAAATCCAACCTACCTGATTGACAACTTCAAAGTAGATACCAAGTGTGGAGGTGGGATCCAGGCCACAGATTTTCCACTGACTTGTGCCACCAACACCGAGCTCCTACAGGTGAGAAGAGGAATTTGAAAAACACAAGGAAACTAACTCTAAGGACAACTACTGATAAGCAGCAAAAATGCAAAATGCATGGAGTAGGTCACACAGGCAGCAAACATGCGTGGAGCAGGTCACATGGAGCAAACGTGTGGAGCAGGTCACATGGGCATCAAAGATGTGTGGAGCAGGTCACATGGGCATCAAAGATGTATGGAGCAGGTCACATGGGCATCAAACATGCATGAAACAGGTCACATGGGCATCAAACATGTGTGGAGGTCACATGGGCATCAAACATGCGTGGAGCAGGTCATATGGGCATCAAACATGCGTGGAGCAGGTCACATGGGCATCAAACATGCATGGAACAGGTCATATGGGCATCAAACATGAGTGGAGCAGGTCACATGGGCAGCAAACATGCATAGAGCAGGTCACATGGGCAGCAAACATGGGTGGAGGTCAAATGGGCAGCAAATGTGTGGAGTAGATCACACAGGCATTTATTTTAAAACAAAAATTTAAGTTTTGGTGAAAAAAGTATAATTACAGAACAGAAGGTTTAATATTTACATTTACAGTACTTTTATTTATTTTTTATTTTTTAAATTTTATTTATTTTTTTGTATGTGTATGAATGTACTGTCTGCATGTAGGTTTGTGCACCCGTGTCGTGCAATGCCATGGAGGTCAGAAGAGGGTCTAGGATTCCCCTGGAACTGAAGTTCTCCTGCAATTGGAGTTACAGACGGTTCTTAGCCGCCATTTGGGTGCTGGGGATCGAACCTGGGTCCTCTGCAAGAGCAGTCGGTGCTCTTAACCGCTAGGCTATCTCTCCANCACCCGTGTCGTGCAATGCCATGGAGGTCAGAAGAGGGTCTCAGATTCCCCTGGAACTGGAGTTCTCCTGGAATTGGAGTTACAGATGGTTCTTAGCCACCATGTGGGTGCTGGGGATCTTGTGGGTCCTCTGCAAGAGCAGTTGGTGCTCCTAACCACTAGGCCATCTCTCCAGCCCAACAGTACTTTTAAAGTAAGCTTTTTTAAAGTATATATTTTCTTTTTAAATTTTACGTATATGAGTGTATTGCCTGCACATATATAAGTGCACCAGTGTCGTGCAATACCTGCAGAGGCCAGAAAAGAGCACTGGAGCCCCTAGAACTGCAGTTATGGATGGTTGTGAGCTGCCATGTGAGCGCTGAGAACTGAACCTGGGTCCTCTGTGAGAGTGGCCAGGGCTCTTAAGCACTGAGCCATCTCTCAAGTCCTTAAAGTATGCTTTTTATATTGGTACTCTGGACAATTTTCATTATATTGTACATATTATATATGTATGCTATATAACATGGAAGTCAACAAAGAATCATGTCAGGTTTGGGGAACACTAGCCAGAGAAATAACTTTCTACTTAGTTTTAAAGTTTTATGTATTTCATCACCATTAGAATAAGAAATAAAGAGCTGCAAATTTCCCAGAAAATACACATGACAGTCAGAAGCTTTAACCTGAACCTAGTCATACCATTAACTAAACTCACTTCCATTTTATAAGAAGTACAGGGAGGAAAGTGACACCTCAGCAGCACTGTGAGGAAACAGATACACCAAGAATGTGGGATTCTACTAAAGAAGACACTGGCCCTGCCCAATGAATGAGTATCACGTAAAAATCAATAAAAAACAAAAACAAAGAAAACAGACAAGAAGATAAGAACCAGCGCAGATTTTGAGAACATTAAGGGTTTTCTATCCCAAAAGCAAATGCTGACAGGTGAGCAACAGCTACCAAGGACATTTTAGAGGAAATCACAGAGAAAATGCAGATTAAATAGGTTATACTGGGAAATTCTTATTAATCCTCTCCAACTTGACAGTCAAGTCATAGTATATGCAACATACTTATTTTCAGCATCCTCACACACACACATTGTAGTACTTAAGAACTAAGTATCGGGGCTGGAGAGATGGCCTAGTGGTTAAGAGCGCCAACTGCTCTTGCAGAGGACCTGGGTTCAATTCCCAGCACCCACATGGCAGCTAAGAACCATCTTTAACTCCAGTTCCAGGGGAATCCGACTCCCTCTTCTGACCTCCATGGCATTGCATGACACGGGTGCACCAACCTACATGCAGACAGTACATTCATACACATACAAAATAAAGTTAAAAAAGAAAGAAAGAACTAAGCATGACATCTGGCAATTATTTTCAAAGATTCTGTAAATAATGTTGGTAAAGCAAATGCAGTCAAGAGATCATAATTAGATAGGAAGGAAACTGTAGTGAACTACTGGCAATAGCTGGTACTAAATGGTGGGTACGTCCGAAAATCAATTTTCTTCCTCTCAAATTCTTACCCTCCAGCCAACACTTTCAATGTTCCATTCTAGTACAACAGCTAATCAGTGTATGGCTTTCTTTTTTAAATTTTTTTTTTTAATTAATTTTATTTATTTCTGTATGTGTATGAATGTACTGTCTGCATGCAGGTGTGTGCACCCGTGTCGTGCAATGCCGCGGAGGTCAGAAGAGGGCTTCGGATTCCCCTGGAACTGGAGTTCTCCTGGAATTGGAGTTTCGGACTCCAATTCTCGGCCGCCATGTGGGTGCTGGGGATCGAACCCGGGTCCTCTGCAAGAGCGGTCGGCGCTCTTAACCGCTAGGCCATCTCTCCAGCCCCATGGCTTTCTTTTTTAAAGGTAGGCTCTCACTGTGTAGCTGTGGCTGGCCTTGAACTCACAGAGATCTACCTGCCTCTATCTCCTGAGTGCTGGGATTAAAGGTGGGCACCAACACACTTAGCTATGTACCAATTTTTTAAAGTTATCTCCCTAAATTACTCCAGCAAGTTTCACAGGCAGATTTTAAGTTCGTGGAATGTATTTTGGTGCAGGGCAGCCATCCCAAGCAAGGCCTGCCAGGAATGGGTACACATCACTTAGTAAACTGAGGTAACGAATGACTCTTCAGATGGGCTTAATCCTAGAACTACAAAATTTTTTGTACAAGCACTATCCCTTCTGCCAAGCTTGGCAAGAATTAACCTATAGAGTCACTATGAATGTCTGTTCTTATACAGACATGTTGGACAACTTGTGTAGCTCTCCAGTGTGTCCTTGTCCTAAGTTTTTCATTTATTCCTAACAATGTTCTAAGGCAGGCATGGTTATTGTCCCCACTTGCTACATAAAGGCATTGAAACAGAGAGCAATTAAGAATTTTGCCTAGGCTACTTAACTATCAAGTGGTAGACATGTGCCATGAATTCACAATGGCTCTAAGGTCTCACCTCCCAATGAGGATGACAGTGAGGGAGGGGCATGACTGTGTAATCACAGCCCAGGACACCTTCCAGAGGTCTCATCAGACCAAATGGTGCACTTCTTAGAAGCTAAGGCATTTTCATAGCATATGGGCCATCAGCAAAGCCACTCATCCAAAGGGATGACAGAATTTTGATCCGATACACTAATGATCTGTATGCATCTGTGTCATCCCTTGCCTGACCAGTCAAGGTGGACTCTTATAGTAAGATCATTAACAGCTGAGTCAGGGAGACCTGAGAGCTAGCTCCTCCGGGTCAGCTTTAACCCTGAGCAAAATATTAACTTAATCTTTGATTCTAAGTTTCCCTTTTCTGATTCTTCAAACTAATACATAGAAGGCTAGAGGACACTATCTCAGGCATCTTGGTCATTGTTGAGGGTTAGTCCTTCTCACAGACAGGTGACATAGTGCAAGATCATCAGGGTGTCACTCAGCTGATGTGACTCCAAGGCAGGTAAGAGTGATGGAGTTTTCCTTACATTTTCTGACACACATGGTCCTTTCGCATTCAGAGATACACATGGACCAATGGCTCCTGCGATCTTCAGTTCCCGAGAGGTCTAAAACAAAACACACAAGTGAACAAGTTAAAAATCACAGAGAGGGGCTGGAGAGATGGCTCAATGGTTAAGAGCGCCAACTGCTCTTGCAGAGGACCTAGGGTCGATTCTCAGCACCCACATGGCGGCTAAGAACCATCTTTAACTCCAGTTCCAGGGGAATCCGATGCCCTCTTCTGACCTCTGAGACACTGCACGGCACGGGTGCACCAACCTACGTGCAAACAGTATACTCATACACATAAAAAAAGTAAAAAAATTAAAAAAAAAAAAATCACAGAGATCCACCCTGCTATCACCATGGCCACAGTTAAAACTTTGAGGAAAAATCCCACAGAGAAAAATCCCACATGGATTACACTATCCAACTGGCCCCTCTACAGGCCTTTGCAGGAACACTAGGAATTGATTAAAGCTTTTAGAAAACCCATCTTTACAAAATACATCAAAAAAGCCAAGTGCATGGTATAATCACATCACTTAGCAGGTAGAAGATCAGGAGTTCAAGGATAGCCTAGGCTATATAGTGAACCTGAGATCAGTTAAGCTCATGAAACCCTGTCTCAAAAACCAAAATAGGTGGGGCATGGTGTTAAATTCCTTTAATTCCTGCACTTAGGGGGCAAAGGTAGGGCAGATCCCTGTGAATTTGAGACCAGCCTGGTCTACAAAACAAGTTCCAGGCCATTCAGGGGTATATAGTGAGACTCTGTCTCAAAACAAAACAGAACAAAGATATATTAAGGTAGCATCATCGCACTACTTGTTTAGAAGCAGGGTCTTGAAATATAGCTGAGACTAATCTGGAAGTCAGCCCAGGCTGACCTTGTATTCACAATCCTCCTGCCTTCTGCCTCCTGAGTGCTGGGATACTGGTGTGCAACTGGCAAGGTAGTATTTTCAACTTTCTCCATTCACTTTTCAATCTTTAAAATTATTTTACACGTGAAAGATAACAATTCTACCAATTATACTACATTTTTTTCTATTCCTAAGTATATGGATAGTATATTTACAATTATTTACATACTAATAAGCAATGAACGTATTGTTTTATATTGCTTTAAAAATACTTCATTCAGGGCTGCAGAGATAGCTCAGCAGTTAAGAGCACTGGCTATTCTTGCAGAGGACCTGGGGTTCAATTCCCAGCATCTACATAGCAGCTAACAACCATCCATAACTCCAGTCCCAGGGGAATCCAACACCCTCTTCTGACCTCCCAGGGCACTTCATGACACGGTGCACCTACACGCATGCAAACAATATACTCATATACATAAAAAATAAAAATAAATAAAATAGAAAAATACTTAATTCACAAACCCTAACGTAATAGCAAGCCCAATGGAGATGTTAAAATATAAATTCACTTCAACAAAACCTATTTCTCATCTTAAAAACAAAACAAAACAAAACAAAAAAAAAAACACTCAAAAGCCAGACATGGTAGCACACACTTTTAATCACAGCACTTGGAAAGCAGAATCAGGTGGACTGATTAAGGCTAGCCTGGTCTACATAGTAAGTTCAGGCCAGCTGGGGTTACAGGGACACCCTGTCTCAAAAAGAAAAAAGAAAAAGAAAAAAAAAGATCCTATCTCAAAAAGACAAAAAAAAATATGTACACACATATGTATACACACACACACACACAGACAAACACAGATGCCTGTGCGCCCATATAACTCATACACATCAAATAAAAAAAATAAAAAAATAAAATAAATAAAAATAATAAAATATTTTTAAAGAATTTAAGTCTATCATACCTTTACTTCCAAAGTAGCACCGAAAGCCATTCTGAAATCTCCATTAAAATCTTTACTAAAAATTCTTTGGAATGTCTGCTTGAAGAGAGATGTGTTGAAAGAATCACCCATCACCATGTGGCCTCTAGGTGAGAAAAAAGAGAAAAGTACACATTTGGGAGGAGTGGAAGCCATTTAGTTGCTCTCTGAGGATTCATAAACAATCATTTAAAGAAAACCATGTGTATATAGGTGCTATTAATTTACTTAAATGGAAAACTTCAACTTGTACTTAGGAAAGAAACTATCTCTAAAACATTAAATAAAGAATTCTGAAAACAGTTCTAGGGAGCCAGAGAAATGGCTCAGTGGGTAAGGGCACCTGCTGCCAAACCTAACGACCCGAGTTTGATCTCTGGGACACACTGGCTGGAGGACAGAAACCAACACCCACAGGTGTCCTCTGACTTCCACTCACAAGGTCCCAGACAAAAACATACATACAAACAGAAAAAATAAATAACTGTAAAAATAGCTAAAAGTTGGGCTGGAGAGATGGCCTAGCGGTTAAGAGCACCGATGCTCTTGTAGAGGACCCGGGTTCGATCCCCAGCACCCACATGGCGGCCAAGAACCGTCTGAAACTCCAATTCCAGGAGAACTCCAGTTCCAGGGGTATCCAACACCCTCTTCTGACCTCCGCGGCATTGCACGTCACGGGTGCACAAACTTGCAAGCAGACAATACATTCATACACATACAGAAAAAAAAAAAATACTCTAAAAAAAATAGCTAAAAGTTACAAAAAAAAAAAAAACAGTTCTAGGCTGGGTGTGGTGACACACACCTTTAATCCGGGCACAGACAGAGGCAAGTAGATATCTGTGAGATCAAGGCCAACCTGGTCTACATGGTGAGTTCCACGCTAGCTATGGCTATCAGGAGAGCCTGTCTTGGAAAAAAAAAAAAAACACCAGTTTTATATTTGATTACTATACACAAATCTACAGAGACGATAAAATCTTATAGATTATATTCATGAACAACAAAAACCAAAACAAGTGCAGAAGAAACCCGTACAAGGTCTGCAGGGCAGTTGACTGCACTGTGCCCGTTCTATTTCCTGATATAGATGAGCACTGTGTTTGTACACAGTACTCCCACTGGAAGTCAGTATATGAGTAAGGAGAGGTTTCTCTAAACTCTAGTACATTTACAATTCCATGAATATCTATTTCAAATAATATGTAATTATTCCAAATAACACTTTAAAGAAAAAAACAAATGGTGGTGCACTCCTGTTCTGCAGGCACTCAGGAGGCTGGGGTGGAAGGGAAACATAGTAAGACCCTATCTCAAAAACAAAAAGTACCCTTAAATCAATGAACTCTGCAATTCAAATGAGTCAGTGATATTTTATTACGCAGACGGACAGACAGACACACCCCAGGAAGGAAAACAAGTTTTGGGTTTTCTCTCATGCCCACAAACCTAATCTAACTCACACCCACCCCTCAACAGCATCCCCACCAAGTTAGCCTGGAGATTGGGCTTGAATTGCTTTCATTTTCTCCTGAATATGTTGGTTTTCATCTATAGCACTTGGTCTGCAACTTCCTCCCTAAGGTAGATCAAAGAAACTAGAATTTCTCTTCCCCAATGGAATGAGTCATTGAAAAATCTAATCTAAGGCTGGAGAGATGGCTCCACAGTTATGAGCACTGGTTGCTCTTGCAAGAGGACCTGGATTCAGTTCCCAGCACCCACATGGCTAACAATCATCTGTAACTCCAGTTCTAGCTGACTCTCTTCTGACCTCCTCAAGGATTGCACAACACAGGTACACTCAGACACATGCAGGCAGTCACCCATACACATAAAATGAAAATAATAAATAAAGTATTAGAAAAAGAAAGATCTTATCTCTCTAGCTTCTTTTCTCCCGTGGACCCGCTGGCGATTCGGGGAGCTCCGCCCCTTTATAACTCGCTAGCTCTCCTGTTCCTTTTTATTTAACTTACTGCTGCTTTCTTTGATCCTCCTCCCTTTCAGTTTCCTTCTCTCTAATTTCATTCTTCTTTCCAATAATTTTTGGCCTCAGCACAGTTTAGATATCGGAGGCCAGCATGATTAAACAAATGCCAGGAGTTTGCTGCCCTATGATTTTTCTGGAATGTTCCTTCCATGAACTCTGATTTCTGTATAACTTGCTGGAACACAGTGATTTTTTTTTTTTCTTCCCTGTGAGGTGTAATGTAATGTCTTTCTATTACAAATAAAGAAGACTATTAAAAAAAAAAAGAAAAGAAAAATCTAATATTTCCTTGTTACTCTGCCTTAGAAATGGCTATAAAGAAATTCTCTGCCTTTCCTTGTTTAGTAGTAGATTGAGAGAACCCTACAGAGAAGAGATCTTGTCCCGTACCCAGAAGGAAGGAATACAGAAGAGGCCAAGAAGAATACAGACAGGCTCTCTCTGGCCTCTCCACTAGACACTACTCTTCTTGCTGCACTCCAATCATGCTTATGATGCTGTCCCCACAACAACCCCCAAAGAGCAGGTTTGAAGTTTCCAGCTAGCCCAACATAAGGAGGTTACTGGAGGCTGGGGTGCCCAAAGGATCATGGGAGCTCAGTGTTCTTTTCCTCCTACCTCTCCCTATGCATCTCTTCATCTGCAACCTTTGTAAGGTGCTTTACAATAACCGGTAAATGTGTGCCAATGGATTCTGTAAATACTCAAACAAATTCATAAGACACTAGATAGAGATGGGAATCTGAAACAGCCTGGCCTTTCCACTGGCATGAAAAGTGAGTGGCCACTATCTTAGGAAACTGGTATTCTGAGGAATGCAAACTGCCCAGCTGGTATCCACTGCAGAACTGAGGGCTGACTGGCACCACAGGCCAGCTGGAGTTCATCTTCTCACATGTGGTTCAATGATAAACCTCCATCAGTGTCAGTTGGGAACCCTAATTCTATCTTCTAACACATCTGTCCAGCTGGCCAAAAGTTTAAGGGACTCAAGTTCTACCTCCTATCCCTTCCACTGTGGGAACACAGCATAATTACCTGGGAGCTGGGAAAAAATAACAAATCTAAGCCAGGGGTGGTGGCGCACGCCCTTAATCCCAGCACTTGGGAGGCAGAGACAGGAGGAGCTCTGTGAATGCAAGGCCAGCCTGGTCTACATAGTGAGTTCCAGGACAGCTGGGCTGCAGGGAGACCCTGTCTCAAAAAGATAAAAAAAAAAAAAAGTCCAATGAGCTGGCTCAGCAGACAAAGACCTCTGCCATCCAACCTGAGGAAATGAGTTTAATCCTGAGGACCCACATGGTGGAAGGAGAGAATCAGAACCAACTCCCACAAGTTGTCCTCTGACCTACATGAGCATACCACGGCATGCACCCTTTCACAAACAAAGTAAATAAATGTTTGGAATATTTTAAGATAATAATAATAATCTAGGCCTGTATGATGGTTCAGTAGGTGCTACCTGCTACCAAGCCTAATGACCTGAGTCAGGACACATACAGTAAAAGGAAAAAACAACTCTCACAAGTTAGTCTATACACAGATGCTGTGGCATGGTGTGCACGTGCACACATGTACACACACAGACAAACACACCAATAATATATGTGAATAAAAATAAAGATTGCCCGGTGTTATGGCGCACACCTGTAATCCCAGCACTCAGGAGGCAGAGGCAGGAGGATCTCTGTGAGTTCAAGGCCAGCCTGGTCTACAGAGTGAGCTCCAGGCCACCTGGGACTAAAGGGAGACTCTGTCTCAAAAATGCCCCCTTCCCCCAACAAAATGCTGATACCCAAGGCATGCCCCATGCTAATAACATCAGACTACCTATAGGGATAAGAGAAAAAGAATAGTTTTATGTGTGGGTTTCATTTTTCACAAGAGTTTTTAAAGTTTCCTCAGTGACTCTAACATATAGGCTAGCTTTGGATTCACTGCTTAACCTCGATGGCTCTTAGACAGTCACGTGCACCCAAATCTAGAGAACTGTATCTTCAGAGCTTTGATTCAGAGGGCCTAAGAAAAGCCAGAGAAGTATACTCTAATCAGTTCAAGAGCCCCTAAGAATCTCAGTCTAGGCATCACTACATGCTAAGAGTCCGTTCTACATCTTCAGTTGTGAATGCAGTGCTGAAGTGGGCTCTGTCAGAGCACCTGCAGGCTGACAGTGCAGTTGGCATTACCTGCTTGTCACAGCAAAGTGCACTGCTGAAGCCTGATTGACCTGTCTGCATACACATCTAAAAACAGTAAAGAAATAATGTTACTCTGAAATCACTTGGTCCCAGGGAAACCTTGGGACAGAATGATAATCACCTCTTCTTCCTCCAAAGGGTCCACATTCCCTCTCTAGCCAATGAACCCCAAACTAAGAGCAATTTGAAAACTCCTAAGTTAGCCTCATCCACACCTATGATTCCATCATTCATTTCTTTGCTTAAAAGAAAACTTTTCCCAGGTTTTCAATGTCAACATACCCAGTAAGATTTGGACAACATTTCATCTCCAAAAGTCCAGTTTGATCAAGAGCACAAGCATAGATATCAATGCAGTGACCATTTGCAGCAGTTCTATTCGCAAGCATCTCATAGTGCTGTAAAGAAAGAAAAACTATCTTTAGGAAAAGAAACTTAACTCCCAAGGCATGCCTTACTATACTAAAGGACATAATCAAGTATAGGAACACAGGGATCATTTTCTATAAAGCAGACAAATAAAAATATAGCTTTCGCATTCAAAACACTTTAAAGACACCCATCCTAACTAAAGTCAGAAGATGGGACAATAAATTAATAGCAGCCAAGATCTTGAAGAGAGTCACTGCAAGAACACCTGCTGACCATGACCTTAACCAGAGCAAAGAAGCTGGACACTCACTGCAGAGCAGCCCACCCCCGGCACTGGGGTGCTGGAATTACGGCTCACATCCAAGGGTACCTACTTTGGTTGCCTTTTTCATGAACCGTGCATTATCTTTCTCAATATCATGCCAAGAACGAATAGGAGTCTTCAATTCATCTCCAACCACCATGCCAGGTCCCTGGGTTGGGGGGCCTCCAGTGAACACCATGATCCTGGCCCCCGTGTTTGGAAAAGTACCCTAAAATAGTAAATAGTGTTGCAGAAATATACAGTTCCACTTCTCAGTATGGTTTCAACATCTGTACAAAACCCTCCAAAGATGAATTCTTTTACATTCCTAGCCCCTCTTCAGCTGCTCTCAGTACTGGTGATGCAGCAGAGTGACAGGATAAGTAGAAAAGCAGCACTTATTTTCTCCCAACCAGATGATTTTATTCACCCTCATACTTTGCAGAGAGCACCCCACCCCCCACCCCACTGCTCTAATCCCCTTAGTTTTTCATGAAATTTTTTTGGTATTTTCAAAATTATGAGGGGCTCCTCAATGTGGTAATAAAGGCTAAAGGGCTTTTTGATACAGGAACACAGAAAATGGGTTGACTTAGGTCACAAGACATTTTCAAACAAAGCTGACATGTAAGTATATGATATGAGAAGTCCCCTAAACTCTGATTCACCTCCAGTAAGCCAACAGCGATGGACAAAGCAACACCAGTGGATCGCAAAGGTCTCTTCCCCTGAGTGACTGGCCATGGGTCCTTCTGCAGCTCCCCAAGAAGATCAGTGAGGTTCATGTCAATCTTGTGAATGGGCTGCAGAAATCTGTGGGATTTTTAAAGGACACCAATTATGATTCCAGAAAGTACCCTGATCATGAACCCTAGGAGACCCAGCTAACTGCTCTTCAAAACAATTACCCAGAATAGATAGAAACTCAACATTTTCCTTCCAAGTTATCTTAATAAACACAAAATAATTCAAAGCAATTCTATTGTGCAACATTTAAAATCTAATACTTGGAAATTTATACATGTATTGGGAAAAAATCAATTTGAGAAAGGAAAATAAAATCAGTTTAAGTATAATCCCAACACTTGGGAGGTAGATCTCTCTGAGTTCAAGGCCAATCTGGTCTACACAGCGAGTTCCAAGCCAGCTGGGGCTATAGGGATACCCTGTCTCAAAAAGAATAACAACAAAAATCAGTTTAAGTAAAATTTCACCAGCAACGAAATCTTAAGGATAAGCCAAATGTGAATCCAGTTTGTGTAAGGGCTATTTCCATGGAAGGTCTTTACCATGCTGAACTTCAGCTTGCATGTCTCTGGAGCCTTAGAGGGAATACATACAGACACAAAGAAACACTCTGATTTCTGGCCAGAATAGAGCTTGTCTCTAGCATACCAGACAATGTGCTGTATTGAGTTTGCTAGCTGTTAAACCTGGCTTGTGGTAGCCATGGGCTTTCAGTTGGCTCAATGAGGTGAGTACCTGCTCACAGGTTTGTTTCAGGGCACTTAAAAGAAGTTTTTTCAGCCGGGTGTGGTGGAGCATGCCTTTAATCCTAAACCCACTTGGAAGGCACAGGCAGGCGGATCTTTGTGAGTTCAAGGCCAGCCTGGTCCACAGAGCAAGTTCCAGGACAGCTGGGGCTACAGGGAGACCGGACTCAAAAAGACCAAAAAAAAAAAAGTCTTTTCAGTTTTTCAACTTTACTTGAAGGATAACAGCCAAGTGTCCAAGAGGAAGTGAGTAAGTTAATAGCCTCAAAATGTTTCCAATAAAACATTAAAAACCGATTGGGCTTAGTCTTGAATTTTTTTCTTAATTGCACGGAACCAGAGTTGTACACTGCTCTTCTTTCTGCAGTGGGCTCTCCTGCACACCCACCGTACTTTGCACTGGCATCTTACCTGCTGGAGACAAAAGGGTGCTCTTGAGGTTGAGCAGGCCTTGCTTGCTGCATGGGCATAGCTGACTTGGTCAGGCCCAGCATATCCTAAAGAAGAAAAGCAGGAAGATTAATTTCCCATTAACACTAAAGGCAAACAAGGATTTTCCAGAAATATCCTTGTTCCAGCTTCTATACAAGGCACAAACCTGTATTTGCTTTGCAGTTAAGTCCTTAGTTCCTCGGAAGACGTAACTTTTAGAGATTCCTTCACAGCTTAGCTCGTGAACCTGCACCATTCTCCCAAAAGTAATGAGACCAACTAGGGCATCTGGAGGGAGGAGACTCAGGGACATCTGCAGCGACTCTTTAAGTGCTTGAAGGTCATCTTCCTCCAGGCATGTGTCGACCACATAGAGAAAGATCAGAGGGGACCGAGTACCTCGCTTGAGGTAAAGAAAAGCAGAATAATGGTCACTATATACACAGACATAACCGCTCCAAAAAGCAAACCAGGTATGTAAACTGTTAGCAGGTCTTCATGAGAGTAAATATAGATGTAAATACAGTAAGCATGGACAGTCAGTATTTACTCCCACGGGGTAAGGATACTTACACAATGGCCCAGATTCTATCAAAAGAAAATAAACTGTATCCAAAATGTATTTTCCAAAAATTTAATACCTACTATGTAACAGATAAGGCTTCAGATCCTGAGATACATCAATGAAGAGAAAGCTCCATACCTCTGACCTCTACCCATGCACCCACATACATATCACACATATAAATAAATCATGAGGAAAAAAAAGATAGAGAAAGATCTGAATAATAGCCACCCCAGGGGGAGGGGCCAATATTGGCACAGAACTTGAGGGTTCCAGACTAAGGAAAATGCTTGAGTACATGGCTCAGGCAGGCACACTCATGGTACACTTGAGCTGAGGAGGCCTACGAAGCTGAACGAAGACACTAGACAGTGTGACATACAGGACCTTTAAGAGTGTCTTTTGCTCTGGGTAAAGGGCCAACTCCATCACTGGAGGCTCTGAACAGATAGATAACATGATAGATGTTTCTAAGAGACACACAGACTTCTGGGGTAAGAATAAAACCCACACAAAACGAGGGAGAACTGTTGGGAGACTACCAAAATAACCAAGTGAAAGGAGGAAGCTGGCAGAGAATGGTCAGGAATAGGGAAAGAACAGCGGTGCAGTCTGGGTATTCTGAATATCAAGCCAGTGGATGACCTACCAAACGAGATAGGAAATGTGGGAAAAAAAAAAAACAGCTCAAAGATGAGAACAAGATGGAAGGGGAGGAGGGCGTGACTTCCAGCCCAGGCCTCTGCCCCTGTTATCTCCTTGGGTTCACCTGGCTTGATTTCACCAGGCCCAGTGAACTGAGGTCATGGTCAGAATGGGGAAATCACCCCCCGGCCTAGCGATTAAGAGCGCCGACCGCTCTTACAGAGGACCCGGGTTCGATCCCCAGCACCCACATGGCGGCCGAGAACCATCTGAAACTCCAGTTCCAGGAGAACTCCAGTTCCAGGGGAATCAGACACCCTCTTCTGACCTCTGCGGCATTGCACAACACGGGTGCACAAACTTGCATGCAGGCAGTACATTCATACACATACAGAAAGAAATAAAATTAATACAAAAAATTAAAAAAAAAAAAAGAATGGGGAAATCATGAACTTCAGGACAGATGAGAGGCCCAAGTCTCAGAATGCTTAGAAGATCCAGAGAACACAAAGAGGAAGGAGAAAGGGAAGCCATTCTGCCTCAAGACAGGAAGTCACACACACACACACACACACACAGAGAGAGACAGAGAGAGAAAGGGAAGCCATTCCACCTCTCAAGACAGGAAGTCACACACACACAGAGAAAGGGAAGCCATTCCGCCTCAAGACAGGAAGACAGACAGACAGACAGACAGACAGACAGACAGACACACACACACACACACACACACACACACACACACACACACACGATAATATGGCCAGATCCAGAGAAAGATCAGGAGGTGGGAAAGGAAACAGCACAATGTCAGGGTTACATTAGGGACGAGATAATGCTTACAAGCTCATCTGTCTTCCTAGTATGTCAGGAACAGTGACAGGAAGGGAGAGAATGTAAATTTTTAAGCTGAACAGGAAGAAGATGAAGTATCCTCAAATTAATGGAGAAGGCTGTAGAGGGCAGGTTTTTAATTTGGTGAGCTCTACCATTTTCAATGCCTTTTCTCAAGACCTGAAAATAATGCTAGCAACACAAATACACCATACTGTACTCTCTGGAATCCTGCTCCCGACACTACCTTTACAACCCATGGACAAGTAAGAGATACAAAACTCAGAGTATTTTAAAAAGAAACTCAATTTTTGTTTAAATATACTACAAAGCTACCTGTATCATGTATTCAATTGTAGAAAACTGGGGCATCAATTCAGCAGGCTGGTTCACCTCAGATATGCCTGCATATGCTGGAGGGAACTGATGAAAAGAAAACAAAACATTTAATTAGAGCTGACAGTTACCCAGATTACACTTTTTTTCTTTGTGCTAGGGGTTAAACCTAGGTCTCACACTTACAGCCCTGACCTATGTTATACTTTTGATTTTCTATTTATAAAACTGTGATAATCCTAAAAGCACAAAATACAAGACTTATTGCTAAGACACAAACATCAGCATTAAAACCTCTAATTCTCTTACATATTTGTACGATTTAATAACCTTAAAAAAAGGTGGGGTTTTTTGAGAAGCCCTGTTCATTTACTCATGTAATCATATATGGGTTTTACATATACTACTAGAAATATTTCTTAAGCTTTTTCTTGCAAGTCATATGCTAAGATTTTTTTTTTCCCCCAATAGTCATGTGGAGCTGGGCAGTGCTTCCATAGCTTTCACAAGACCTTGGATCCTATTCTTAGTTCGGTGGGGGGGGGGGGGGGGGGAAAAAA
>VZQC01006856.1:777108-793999 GCA_009823505.1 Rhizomys pruinosus
TATATATATATGTATATATACTGGCCATGGTGGCACATGCCTTGAATCCCAGGACACAGGAGCAAGAGGCAGGTGGATCTCTGTGAGTTCAAGGTCAGCCTGGCCTATATAGTGAGTTCCAGGACAGCTGGGGCTACAGGAGGGAGAACCTGTCTAAAAAAAGACCAGGGCTGGAGAGATGGCCTAGTGGTTAAGAACACTGACCCCTCTTGCAGAGGACCCAGGTTCGATCCCCAGCACCCACATGGTGGCTGAGAACCGTCTGTGACTCCAATTCCAGGAGAACTCCAGTTCCAGGAGAATCCAACACCCTCTTCTGACCTCCGCAGCATTGCACGACACGGGTGCACAGACCTACATACAAACAGTACATTCATACACATAAATAAATAAAATAAAGAATAAAAAAATTTTAAAAAGACCAAAAAAAAAAAAGTATGTGTGTGTGTAAATGTAGGTTATTTATAGCTGAAGAGCTATCAGAACAGTATATACTTGTGGTGTATAAATGTTCTCTATGAGCTTTATTTAGTTATAGCTTATACATTATGAAAGTCACCCATTTTAAGTGCATAATTCCACAATTATCAGTAAATAGACTAATGATCATCAAAATGCAGTACTAGAATATTTTTGTCCTAGAGAAACTTACTTTCAAACATATTTTATTCATTTTATGTGTATGTGTGTTTGCTTCCAGGAATTTATGTGCACTGCAAGTGTGAGGGAGTCCATGGAGGCCAGAGAAGGTGATAGTGGAGTTAGCGATGGTTGTTAGCTGCCATGTGGAGTGCTGGGAACTAAACCTAAGTCCTAGAGCAGCCAGTGTTCTTAACCATTGAGTCATCTCTCCAGTCCAGAGGCAGTTACTTTTAGTGAGAAATTTTGGCTGTGGGTATTGCTCAGCAGACACAAGGCCTAGGGTAACATCTGAGCACCAAAAAAACAAAACAAAACAAAAAAAAAAAACAGCAAAAAAAGAACAAAAACAAAAACAAAGAGAAAAAAAATTAAAAAAAGAAAAAAAAAAAAAAGAAAGAGAAGTCCTGCTTGTCATTTGAGTTTATTTTAGTTTAGTAGTTTAAAAATTTTTTTTGTTGCTGGGTGTGGTGGCACACACCTCTAATCCCAGCACTCGGGAGGCAAAAGCAGGTAGATCTCTGTGAGTTCAAGGCCAGCCTGGTCTACAGAGTGAGCAACCTCCAGGCCAGCTGGGACTGAAAGGGAGACCCTGTCTTAAAAATACCAAAAAAGTGGGGCTGGAGAGATGGCCTAGCAGTTAAGAGTGCCGACCACTCTTGCAGAGGACCAGGGTTCGATCTCCAGCATCCACATGGCAGCCAAGAACCGTCTGAAACTCCAATTCCAGGAGAACTCCAGTTCCAGGGGAATCCGACACCCTCTTCTGACCTCCAAGGCATTGTACGACACAGGTGCACAGACTTGCATGCAGACAGTATTCATACACATACAGAAAAAAAAAAAAAAAACAAAAAGACCAAAAAAGTTCTGGCACCGTGGAAGTTTTAAAATTTTTCTTAAGTCAAAAAAACTTAAGACTGAGTACTGTTAGAACGGTCAAAGTTAAAAAGACAAGAAGATGATGATGGTTCAATTACATCCACCATCTAACTAGAAAATTAATGTAGCCAGGTAAAATATAAACAATGGATCTATTTTCTTTAGGTAACATATTCAACTCCTACAGCAAAACACAAAGAGGGGCTGAGAGATGGCTCAGAAGTTTAAGAGCACTGATATCTTTGAAGAGGACCCGGGGTTTCGAGTCCAGCAACCAGCCATGGCAGGGTGGGTGGCACGCCTTTATCCCTAGCACTCGGGAGGCATAGGGCAAACAGGTGGATCTCTGTGAGTTCAAAGGCCAGCCTGGTCTACAGAGTAAAGTTCCAGGCCAGGCCTTGGACTACAGGGGAGACACGGTCACCCCCCTGAAAAGCAAATAAATAAAACGAAAAAAAAAAAAAAAAAAAAAAAAAAAAAAAGAAATTCACAAAGAATAAAGATTCTATTTCCCCCTATTCAGGCAGACAGGGGTCCCAAATAATAAACTATTTTTTCTAAGCTTACAATGATTTTAAGTTTTTAATAAGTAATGCCTAACAAAAGTTATTACCTGACAGCACCAGTGCTAACTGAAATAACGACAGAATTTTCAAATGCATGGAAAAGAGAGAGGGGAAAAGAAGGGGAAAGAAAAAGGGGAAGGGAAAGGAAGGAGGGGGGAAAGAAGGAAAGAAACCCGTTTCGGAAAATCAGAGTAGGAGGAAAATAAGAAAGGGGACAAAAGAAAAACACAAATATTAAAATTTGGGTCAAATTCGAACACATAGAGTCCATGGACGTTTCTTATGGAAAAAAAAAAAATATAACAAAAGACACCAAATGATAAAATGGTAAGCTCGAGAATAAAAAATGCAACGAACAACAAGTATGAAAACAGTGCAAGGGAACGGAGATAAATAGGAAAAAAAAACAGAAGCAGACATCACAAATAAGGTATCATATGAAAGTATTAAGGGTAGAACGCATTCAATGGTAAAATTGCTTTCCTTCAAGTGCTGTATAAATTATATGAACATTGTTTCTAATATGTGTGTACATACAGATAATGCTTCCTAAAATTTCACCACAGGGAAGATTCCAGCTATCAACTTCAATAAACAAGCATACAAAGGAACATGGTGCGCAAATTTAACAAAACGAAAGTTTAAGACATCAGGGAAAGATCCAATCTAGTTTAAGTTGTGTCCTGAAATATTCAGCAATAGTTCAAATATGTATAACAAAAAACAAAATGATAAATGATTATTAAATTAAGATATAATGGATTTCCGTAGGTAGTAAAAAGTGAGTGTTAATGATTCTGCATGCAAGTTTGTAGAAATGCACGAAAGCCGTAGTCGTGCAATAAGAGCACGCTGGTCAGAAGAGGGTCTCAAATTCCCCGGGAACTGGAAGAAGTTTCTCCATGGAATTGGAAGTAGTAAAATAAGAGAACGGAAATGATGGCAAAAGTCAGCCGCCATGATGGGGGAAAGGGGTTGCTGGAGGAAAAATCGAACACCGGGTCAAATCTGAATAAGGCGAGAAAGAAAGAATCAGACGCTCTTCAAAGGATAACCGCTAGGCAAAGGAAAAAAAAGCCAAGATCAATCTGCATCCCCTATAAAATAGGGTCAAACAGTTTATAATGTTCATTTACAGGGCAAAGGGTCAAAAGTAAAGTAATTTGATAAAAAGTAAATAAAATCACAACCTGATATGAAAAGAAACAGCAAAGGGTGTTAATAAAAATATAAAAAACGACCTATCATAGAATACATTGCTTGTCAAAGGGAATATGTTAATTGTTCAAAAAAAAAACTGAAAAATGGGATAAATAAAACAATTAATAATTTAAATTAATAAAGGACACAGAGGGCAAGGTAAGTTTACAAAGAAACAACACTCAGCAAAAACGATCTTCAGCGTGAACCTCACGTAGGTCCACGGTGCAAGAGGATTCATAGAAAATGCAAGATTGAAGAACTAAAACACCTGCGTCAAAAAACAATAGCTTCAAAAAAGAACAAAAGCCGGTTCGTGCTAAAAAGCATTATACGACAGTTCGAAAATTAATGAACACAAAAAAAATAAAGAGCAAATAAACATATTAAGAAACAAGCAGATAAAAAAAATCAAAGCAAGGAGGAAAGAATAAGGAAAACGGTTGCTCCGTGCAAGTAGAAATGTTGACAGAAGAAACAAAAACAACCTCAAAAAGGAAGTAATGTTTACAGAATCAGCGGTTCAGCATGGAAATGGTGGGGTTGCAAGAAAACCCTCATGGGGAGCAATCAAATCATGGACATCCTAAGCGTGATGTAAGAGAGGGGACATGAAGTCGCTTGGAGTATTGAGACGCAAAAAAGGAATTAAGCAAAACATAGAATAACTCGGAAGCCTCCAAAAATATGGTAAAAGAAAACAGGAACGGTGCCAAAAAAAAAAAAAGGAGAAGAAAAAAGNAAAAAAAAAAAAAAAAAAAAAAAAAAAAAAAGAAAATTCACAAAGATCAAGATTCTATGTCCCCTATTCAGCAGACAGGGTCCAAATAATAAAACTATTTTCGAAGCTTACAATATTTAAGTTTTAATAGTATGCCTAACAAAAGTTATTACCTGACAGCACCAGTGCTAACTGCCAATACAGACAGAAATTCAAATTCATGCCACCTTTCTCAGAGTAGTACAACAAAAGAAAACCATATATATTTCAATTCACATACCTGATTTCTTTGGAAACAAAAATTACAAGCCCAAAGTTTTGCTCGATAATCAACTTGACTGCAAGAAAGATAAATAAACATCACAAATAGGTATCATATGTATTTTAGGGTAGAAAGCATTCAAATGTAAAATTTCTTCAAGTTCTATAAATTATATAGACATGTGTTTCTATGTGTGTACATACAGATAATGCTTCCTAAAATTTCACCACAGGGAAGATTCCAGCTATCAAGCATACTAAAAATGTCTGTCAAACAGTTATACTCAGTAAATTCTTTTTTGTCTTTTCTAGTTCTATTATCACTTTTTTTTAAATTAATTTTATTTCCGTATGTGTATGAGTGTAATGTCTGCATGCAAGTTTGTGCACCCGTGTCGTGCAATGCCGCGGAGGTCAGAAGAGGGTCTCAGATTCCCCTGGAACTGGAGTTCTCCTGGAATTGGAGTTTCAGACGGTTCTCGGCCGCCATGTGGGTGCTGGGGAATCGAACCCGGGTCCTCTGTAAGAGCGGTCGGCGCTCTTAACCGCTAGGCCATCTCTCCAGCCCTATTATCACATTTTATAATTTCTTCACTCATGTAAGTTTTAAGTAATTCCCCTTTGACAGCTATTTTAACCTAGTCATAATCATTTCTTTTCAAAGAATTTTATTGTTCAACTATGTAAAACTACTTAATTTTTACAATAACAGCAGGTTTCACACTCAGCAAAACTTCTTCAGCTTTAACCTCACTTAGGTCACTTGAAAGAGGTTCTTAGATTGATAAACCTGCTAGAACTGCTTCAAGACAAAGCTTCTGCTGCATTTCTACATTTAGAAAATTAATGACCAATAGCTATCATTTGACAAGCAGATAAATAAAAGCAAGGAGGAATAAAGGAAAAAATGCTCCTGCATATGAAAATGTTGACACCATCGAGTTGTTTCAGAATCCTTTCAGCTGGAATGGTGGTGCACTCATGCAATCTCATGGAATCCTAGCTGATGTAGGAGGGAGACATGGGCCTTGGAGTTTGAGACCAGATTAAGCAACATAGATGCTCTAGCTCAAAAAATAATGAAAGCCAGGCACGGTGCCTCATTCCTTTAGTCCCACTCAGGAAGCAGAGGCAGGTGGATCTCAGTGAGTTCCAGGCCGGCCTGGTCTACATAGTGACTTCCAGGCTAGCTGGGGCTACAGGGAGACCTTGTCTCAAAAAGACCAAAAAATTGAAATAAAAAAAATTTAATCTTTCCAATACTGCTTAAATGTATGAATAGGACAGGTCACTATCCAAGATTAAAAGAAAAAAAAAAAAGAAATTATATTTGAGAGTAAAATTATTAAGAATTGGGGCTGGCCAGGCATGGTGGCATATGCCTTTAGTCTAAGCACTTGGGAGGCAGAGGCAGAGGCAGAGGCAGAGGCAGAGGCAGAGGCAGGTGGATCTCTGTGAGTTCAAAGACAGCCTGGTCTACATAGCGAATTTCAGGACAGCTGGGGCTGCAGGGAGACCCTGTCTCAAAAAGACCCCCCAAAGAGAGAGAGAGAGAGAGAGAGAATAGAATTAAATTTTTAAAATTTCTTTTTCTTTTGCAGGACTGGCCGAATGGCTTGGTGGTTAGAACTTCCAGAGGCTCTAAGTTTAGTTTGCAGCACCCATCTGAGGCAGGCCACACAACTTGTGACTCTAGCTCCCTCTTTTGGCCTCCACAGGCACACATACACACGCGTGTGCATACACACACACACACACACACACACACACACACATAAATAAAAAGAAATCTTTACAAAATACTGTTCTCATCTTCTTCCTACTTCCACTTCTTCCAGCCACACGGCATCATCATACCAGGTAAGGATGAGAAGAAGGCCTAAGGCTTTTGGATTAAAGGAAACAAAACAAAACAAAACAAAACAAAACAAAAACAAAATACTAGTCAGGTCTAGTAGTGCACTTCTTTAATCCCAGCACTTGGGAGGCAGATTGGGAGGCAGAGGCAAGTGAATCTCTGTGAGATCAAGGCCAGCCTGGGGTACACAGCAAGTTCCAGGCTAGCTGTGGCCACAGGAAGACTTTTCTCGATCCCTCTCCCTCAAAACAACTTTCAAAATCTCATGATGTCTATAATTAGGCCATAAGCACAGTGACAACCTGAAAAAAAAGAAAGAAGAAAGGGAGAGGAGGGAGGGGGGAGAGAGGGAGAGAGAGAGAGAGGTTGAATCTACCTTCCCCTTCCCTCTCGTTCCTGTAAGATTCCAATTTTATCTGGAGTATCAGGCTAGGAAGTTTCTGTGAACATTTATCCCTAAGAATCTCAACATCGGGGCTGAAGAAATGGCTCAGTGGCTGTTCTTACAGAAGAGCTGGGTTCAAATCTCAGCACCCACATCACAGCTAACAATTATCTATAACTCCAGTTCCAAGGAATCCAATGCCCTGTTCTGTCCTCCTCAGGCACTATACAACATGGGTATATACATGCAGGCATAACTCTCATACACATAAAATAAAAATAAATTAATTTAAAATAAAAGAATCTCATCATCTGTTTGGTATGCCAAATTGATAACTTTTACAATCAATAGTTTTCATGATAATTGCAGAAAGATGGCACCTTATTAGGTTTATCATTTTTACCAGTTTTTAAAAGAATTCATGGTGGCGCACGCATTTAATCCTAGCACTTGGGAAGCAGAGGTAGGTGGATCTCTGTGAGTTCAAGGCCAGCTTGGTCTACGAACCGAGTTCCAGGCCAGCTGGGGCTATAGGGAGACCCTGTCTCAAAAACGCCAAAAAAAAAAAGAATGCATACCACAGTGGATTGAGAATAGCTTTGCAGGTTGGCCTGCTGCAAAGCACAGGTTCATACTGTACAGGAGGCAGGTCTGGCCGTTCTTTTAACGGAGTGAGGAGACAAGCCAGTGGAACAACCATTCTTGTGGCTTCAAGGCGGCTAGAAGGCCAGACGTTCCAACTGAAACGCACACCATCTCGTTCTTCATTCTGCTGAATGAACTCCAGATATGTTGCCATGGTCTAAAAAGAAACTAAAGACAAAGTTTTAATTACATGAGAATTCTCAGCTAATCTTCAAAAAAGATGGTCTCAAGCTAGCTGCAATGCAGTGGCTCACACCTGTTATCCCAGCACTCAGTGAGGCCAAAGCAAAAAGATCCTCCAAAATATGAGGCCTGCCTGCGCTCAGAGTAAGACTCCACCACAAAGAGATGATGCTCTGACATAGTACTTCACAAATACTTCACTTGGAAAAACCTAACATTGTAGGATGTATATTGTAGGATGACAATAACTACCTGTCTCTGACCACCTCCAAAGTTGATTAACTTTGAGTGCTGTTCTATTCTCAAACTATCTCTCTAGCACTTGAAAAAAAATCAAAGGGGATGGAGGTTTAATTATTTGACCATCTCTAAGCTGTGCAGTTGGATATTACTATTCATTTACTATGGTGCTAAGGATCAAACCCAGGGCCCTGCACATGCTAGGCAAGTGCTCTACCACTGGAGTTACCTCCAATTGCAGGGGACCTGATGCCCTCTTCCGGCCTCCGTGAGCACTACATGAATGTGGTTCCATTACATGCTGACAAAACACCAAAGCACATAAAGATAAATGAATCTTAAAACAATTTTTTTTAAAAGATCCATTTTCCTTATTCTTTTCCTTTCTTTCTCAATGAAGGGAAATACTGTATGAAAATTTACATTCCAAGTAACCTCTTTTGTGTGCCCTTTCCCCTCCCCCTTTTGTTAACTTGGAGAAAAGAAGTGGACACTGAGCTGAGAGTCTGGGTATGAACGTGAAGTAGTTCTGCTCTCAAGCATTCCTAATGGGGAAACCAAAATTACAAAGAAAGACTTGTTATTATGCCACACTTCACGATGTCCTCTTTCCTTACCCTGCTTACTTATGCTCATCCTTGACAGATCTGGTAAATAAAGCAGTCCTTCAGACTAAGTTTTTGAACTCAGAAAACCCAAATATTGTTGAGTAAATGCATCTCACTTATGACTAAAATACATAGACACATACGTTATTGAGGTACAAGAGAACAAGCCCTTTGAAAGAGCAGGTAAGGGCTGGTGAGATGGCTCAGCAGGTAAAGTACTCGCCAAAGTTTGGTGCCTAGAATCCATGTAAAAGGTAGAAGCAGAGAACCAAGTTCACAAAAGTTACTTTCTGATCCGTAGATGGGAGTCATGACAGGTGCATACCTACTGCATTACACAAACATGCAAATTAAAAATTCAAGAAGAAGAAAAAAAAAAAGAAAGCAGGCAAATTAAAGAATCTATGAAATGGGCATGCTGGCATAGTCTTATGATGCCCAAGGCAGAAGAATCAAAGGAATTCAAAGCTTCCTGGGCTACTTAGGGAATCCTGTCTCCAACAAGCAAACAACCAACTGTAACAGCAAAGCAGCCTTCAGTGCCACTTTATTTGGTGCTTGGTAACAACAGTCTCATGTTATTTTGAGAAGAGCCATACTGGAAATAACTTGGATGAGGGCAATTTTAACATGCTGAGAAAAGCAAATGAGTTTTAAAAAATACATCTATCATTTCTATTTTATGTGTATGGGTATATTGCCTGCATGTGTATAAGTGTCCTGAAATGCCCGTGGAGGTCAGAAGGCGTCAGATCCTCTAGAACTGGAGTTGTAGATGGCTGTTAGCCACCATGTAGGTGTTGGGAATCAAAACCCCAGGCCTCTGAAAAAGCAGTCAGTGTGCTTAACAGCTGAACCATCTCCCCACCCCCCAGCCCCCAAACGAATTATTCTACCATGCAGAATATCCAGACAGCAAAAATGTCAAAAGTTTGTTCTAACTGAAACTGTACTATTTGTTATCTCTGGCAAAAGCAGGAAGCTGAAACACTGATTATACAGGAAGTACTTCTGCAGCTTTCTAGGAAGCAAAAAGATAAATCAGGTGGGAAGACAAGCAAGTCTTTTGTTTTTTTTTTTTTTTTTTTTTTTTTTTTTTTATGCGTTTTGAGACAGGGTCTCGCTGTAGCCACAGCTAGCCTGGAATTATGTATACCATGCTGGCCTTGATCTCAGAGATCCCCCTGCCTCTGCCTCCCGAGTGCTGGAACTAAAACCGCCATGCTCGGCTCAAAATAAAGTTCTAATACCACAATTATCAGCAATTACCTCAGCAAACTCCATTAAATAACAGTAACCTTTCATAAAAGTTCTTTATTTAAAGAAGGTCTCTATCTACATATTAAAGCTTGCTCCCTGTTTCCCACTGTCTCTTTTCCTAATCCTTTTAGAGGGTTTCAGAGGGTTTCAGAGGGTTCATGAATCCTCTGAAATTCTATGCCATGTTGAGAAAAATGTACATTTTTATCGGTGAATCCACGGGTAAAGGTATCTGAAGAGGTAAACTGCTGAATGAATGAATTAGTGAATTATTCATTATTGGAAAGGTATCCAATAAAATATCTGCACCACCTCAGCTCTCCAAGACCTAACTTTCCAGGACATAGTATGTATTAAGCAATGCTTAATCCTGTAAGGTCTGAAGACCTGGCTTCTAGTTTCACTCTCTAGTTTTTCAACGGGACTGGGTCCTTCCGGATGTTCGCGACCCCAATTCCGAGAGCTGGGGGTGTCAGAAACTGGTCCTCTGCCATGGAATGGCGCGGACGAGTCGCTTTCAGCAGAGACCTGGGTCATCGATTCCCTCTGATTCTGCTGCCTGCCAAGAAGAGGCCCTCTCCCAGAAGCAGCCCACCTCCCCCCACATCCCCGCCCGTGTCCTCGGCCCTTCTCCTCCGCTAGCCAGAGCCTCTCACCTGGCTGGAGACACCTGGACAGAACCTTCTGTGGCCACAGCTACTGGAGCTTGGCTCCGGCTCCCACCGCCAAGTCCAGCTCAGCTCACAGCCGATTGGTCAGTGCTCCACACGTCACTCCACGGCGCAACGCTCTAGCCAGTCAGAGAGCATTTCTCTGAAGGACCTCGGAAAGCGAAACACTCAGAGAAGCTGAGCCGCCATCTTTAAACAGGGCAAGGCTGTGGTTCCTGGCCCTTCACGATCTCAGTTCCTTAAGATATAGGCTTTCTCAAATATATCCCCGAAGGTTTCCCCTTCCCAGGACCTCCGCGTCCGCGGGACTAGTATCTAGACTCAAACAGCACTCTTCAGGGCTCCTCCCTGACACGACATCCGCCTGCCTCCGTGGGAAGTCCCTCTCATCGCCTTAGTTACCGGGAAGCGAGAAGAGTGACGTGTAGTCCCGGAAGAAGCTGCGGGCCTGCGGGCTGGAAGGCTTGGCTGCCCGGAAGAAGGCGTCATCCTCCAGAAGGGGCGCGGAGTAGGGCTGTAGTGAATCTCCACTGCAGACTAAGTTGCTTCTAAGCATGGCAGGAATAGGTACTTCTCTAAACATTGAAGAACTTTCCCTTTCCACTTGCTGTCTTGGTTTCGCATGCTCAGCGGAGGCTGACCAACTCCTGCCATCCTCCAAGGAAATGAGTAATGGAAAACAGTCATATGCAAAGATTTTAGGAGACTAACAAAGTCCGTATTTGTGGGTAGCACAGCTCTGTGACCATCACAGCCATTTTATCTACACTTTTAGAAGTGGCAAAAAATCACTATGGTCATCTTATCCAGAAATACAGATTTTTGTAACATATAAAACCAAGAAACGAAGTGTTTTTGGTTTTTTGTCTTTTTTGAGACAGGGTCTCCCTGTACCCCCAGCTGTCCTGGAACTCTCTATTTAGACCAGGCTGGCCTTGAATTCACAAAGATCCCCGCCTGCCACTTCCTCTAGAGTGGGTCAGTCAAAGGCGTGGGCCACATTGCCCAGCTGAACAAAAACTCTTTAACTTTTAAAAAAGATTAATTTTTCAACATTCTTTTTTTTTTTTTTTTTTTTTTTTTTTGGTCTTTTCGAGACAGGGTCTCCCTGTAGCCCCAGCTGTCCTGGAACTCACTCTGTAGACCAGTGCTGGGCCTTGAACTCACAAGATCCACCTGCCTCTGCCTCCCAAGTTCTAGGATCCGTTAATCCTAAATGCTAGGATCCGTTAATCCTAAATGCTAGGATCCGTTAATCCGTTAATCCTAGCACTTGGGAGGCAGAGGCAGGCGGATCTTTGTGAGTTCAAGGCCAGCCTGGTCTACAGAGTGAGTTCCAGGACAGCTGGGGCTACAGGGAGACCCTGTCTCGAAAAGACCAAAAAAAACAAAAAAGATTAATTTTTATTTTTAATTATGTGTATATGTGGGGGGGGGGTGCACGTGAGTGCAACAGCCTTCTGAAGCCAGAAGGGGACGTCAGATCCCTGAGCCCACCGACATGGATGCAAGAGTTCTCTGGACTGCGCTCTTAAGTCTTAAACTCTTAAAAATTATGCTAAGGCATAGCTAGGCCGTCGGAAAGTATGCATTAATTGGCCCACTTTATTAGTTTGAACTTTGTTTGAGAAGTCTCCTCAACTGCCCTGGAATTCCCTAAGTAGACCAGGCTGGCCTCAATTTCACAGATATCGCCTGCCTGCCTCTGCTTTCCAAGGGACTGGATTAAAGGTGTGAAACCACACTCAGCTAGTTCAAACTTTTTAATTTTTTATCTTTAAATTTAAAAAAAAATTTTTTTTTGGTCTTTTTGAGACTGTGTTCCCCTGTAGCCCCAGCTGTCCTGGAACTCCCTGTGTAGACCAGGCTGGCCTTGAATTCACAGAGATCTGCCTGCCTCTGATGCGCTACCATGCCCAGCTTAAATTTTTAAAATATTTTTATTTTTATTTTATGTGTCTGCCTGTATTGCCTGCATATATGTAAGTACACCCGTGTAGTGCAGTGCCCACATGGGTTAGAAGAGGGTGTCAGATTCCTTTGGAACTAGAGTTACAGAACATTGTTAGCCTGAACCCAGGTCCTCTGCGAGAGCAGTCTGTGCTCTTTACCAGCTGAGCCTTATCTCCACCTCTAGCTCAACCTTTTTAAACTACCCACAAAGCATAGAAAATTGTGAAGTATATGTTACTGTAAAACATAATTATTAATCTGAAAATCTTGTGAGGATAATTCAGCTTTATTAAATTTGCATTATGATAATCTTAAATGCTAGGTAATATTAATATTAGTTTATTTGTTACCTTATACATTTAGGAAATTCAAAGTGATTTTTATGTAAGGAAACACTGGCACAGATGCACATAAACACATGAACATGTGTACTTACACAGAACCCTACACACCAAAAATTAAAAAATTTAAGGTGGTTATTTTTGTTTACTTTTATTTACTTACGTTTTTGAGACAGGGTCTAACTATGTAGCCCAGGCTGGTTTCAAACTCACAGAGATCTGTCTGCCTCTGCCTCCTAAGTGTAGGGACCAAAGATGTGTGCCACTATGCCTGACAGTGTTTATTTCTTCCTGAGTTGCATGAGAAGATTTGAACATAGTTTTCATGCCCAAGGTTCTCATTATCCTCGGAAGAATGCAATTTTCCTGACTTCCTTAATAAAAGGCTCAAGGGACAAAGAAGGTAACTGGTTCTTTGTTCTTGTTCCGGTTTGCCTGCCTCACCCCCCTTCTTACAAGGTGTACTTTGCTTCCATTGTACTCTGATTTCATTAAAAACTTCCTTAAAATTTACTCTGATCTCTATTCAGTTATTTATCTGGGAAGGTGATCTAGGTGAGTTATCCCTATCCTTATGCCCAAGAACTGAGATGATTCTCCAGTTCTAATACTTTTTAATACTTGCTCTGGTCCAGGCAAGACTTGAACTTGCAATCCACCTTCCTCAGCCTCCAGAATGGCTGGGAATATAAGCCTATGACACCAGTTTAGGCTTTGCTGTTCGTTCCTGACACAGATTCACAATCATTTCAAAGCATTAAGGTGAAAGATTTTTTATTTAGTTTTATCTTGTATGAGTCTTTTGACCTGCATTTAAATGACTCATGCGTGCTTTGCCAGCAAAGGCCAGAAGAGGGCGTCAGATGCCCTGGAATTGGAGTTATGGACTATTATTAGCAGCCATGTGGGTGCTGGAAACTGAAGTCCAGTCCTCTACAAGAGCAGCCAGTGCTCTTAACTGTTGAGCTATCTTTCCAGGCCCGAAAGACGATTTTTTATTATCATAAATTTAGGTATCAGAAGCAGGTCTTGGGGCAGCAAAATAGCTCTGCAAGTAAAGGCGCTTTCTGCCAAGCCTGATGTCCTGAATTTGATCTTCTGTACCCACATGTTGGTGCGAGAGTAGGGATTCCCTAAAGTTGACTTCAGAGCACTTTACAAGCAGGACGTCACACACACACACACACACACACACACACACACACACACACACACACACGGCCCTCATCCCTTATAGAAATACTGGTAAGCTTAATAAAGAGACAACACATTCCGGGCATGTTGCCTATCCTACATAAGAGGCGTGGAGTATGAGAGCGCAGTCAGGGGTTTAAGTCCACGGTGATTTACACTTGATAGGAATTCACGTTTGAATTTAGCTGTCTATACTCCAGTTAAGGAAAGCCAGAGTAAAGGCGCTGGCCTCTGCCTGACCTAGGACTACAATTCCCAGAAGGCTTCAGTGCGGGCTCCAGGCCGGATGCGGTCTTAGAGGCACTGCTGGTCTGTGCTCTCAGGTCTACATTCATGGCTTCCCCTAGGAAGGCAGTGATTGTTCCCGGGAATGGAGGCGGGGACGTGGCCACCCACGGCTGGTACGGCTGGGTGAGAAAGAGGTTGGAGCAGGTAAGAAAACTGGCGGGCGGGCGGAGCAGCCTACCCCGTTTTAGACCTCCGTTTTAGACCTGTGGAGAACTTCCTCTTTGTCTCATCCCGTCATCTGCGGGTTCAGAATCGAGATTTCTCAGATAATTTTACATTTATATTTATTGCTTTAGATTTTTAAAAATGCACTATGTAATATTTATATATATAGGCGAAATAAAACAACAAACTAAGACATTCTTTCCTATGCTGTCCAAACACAGGGCGTAGTTCTCACATCCCCTGTACCACTGACCAACACCCCAACCCAATTTTTAGAACATAGCCTATATCTTCTAAATGATCTGTCTCATGTCTTATCCCAATGGCACCCTGAACTTTATTTTACGCCCCCCCCCGCCGCCATTGTATATGTGTGGTGGGGAGAAGTGTGGTAAGGTATGCATTCAGAAATAGAAGTCAACTTTGTGGAGTCTGTTCTCTTTCTTTTTCTTTTTTTTTTTTTTTAATTTTTTTTTTATTAATTTTATTTATTTCTGTATGTGTACGAATGTATTGTCTGCATGCAAGTCTGTGCACCCGTGTCGCGCAATGCCGCGGAGGTCAGAAGTGGGCGTCGGATTCCCCTGGAGCTGGAGTTCTCCTGGAGTTGGAGTTTCAGACGGCTCTCAGCCGCCATGTGGGTGCTGGGGATCGAACCCGGGTCCTCTGCAAGAGCGGTCGGCGCTCTTAACCGCTAGGCCATCTCTCCAATTCAGGATTTGGGATGCAAGTCACGAGGCTTGCACTTCGAGCACCATTACCTACTGAGACATCTCTGACCCTTTTGCTTCTCTTGTTAAAATTTTAAGTATTTGCTGGGCATTGCGGGACACACCTTTAATCCCAGCACTTTGGAAACAGAGGCAAACAGATCTTAGTTCAGGCCACCTGGTGTACATAGTGAGTTCCCAGCTAGCCAGTGCTACATAGTGAGTATCCTGTCTCAATAAAACAAAAAATTATCTTAATAACCCATATATGTAATCTTTAAACAACGTTCTATTTGATTTGGCTTCCTTGTGAGCTTTAGAAAAATGACATCCTACTATAGGTTATCCTGTGTATCTTCACTTAAAATCAAAAAACAAACAAAAAAAGCTTTTCCATAATCCAGCTTAAGATTTGGGGGGGGGGGCTGACCTCTAAAATGGAATTTCAGTAGAAATCCCATAGGGTAAATGCATTCCATGGACTGTCTTTAGAATAGAATTTCAGGGAGGTAGTTGAAAGCGGTGGGCAAAGCTACCAACCCAAAGGTCAGGTTGGGGACGGCCAACAGAATGAGATACCCAACTTTTTTTTTAACTGAATTTTTTCAATTTTCATACAATATAATTTGATGGTATTTAAATTCCCCTCACCTCTCCTTATTGCCCCTACCAATTTAAATATACTCCATTATATACGTAATAAACCTTTAGAGTCTAATTTATGTCTCCAAATGTCCTTCACTGTGGGTCCATTCAGTGGAGCCCGATTAACCTATCAAGAATCCCATGCTTGAAAGAGACTGTCTCTGCCCCTCCCAGCAGCCATCTGTTACCAGTTTCCCCGATGGGGTTGGAACTTCTTACCCACTTCCTCATGTCTGTGCTGGGATCATTTTTTTTTCCCCCTGATTTGAGCATGCATGGAACTTCATGTTACCATTACTCTGAGTCATATGAGTAATCAGGCAGCTGTGTGGAAAATGGTTTCATTCTGATCGTCCATCACCTATGCCTTCTCCAGTCTTTCCACTCCCTCTTTCCCAATGATCCCTGAGCCTTGGGAGGCAGTTTGATGTTTGATATAGGTGTCCTGTCAGGGATCAACACTCTGCAACCTTTTGTTCTCTGCATGTTGACCATTTGTGGGTTTCTGTCCTAATTACCATCTGTTATATAAGGAAACTCCTCTGGTCAGAGTTGTAAGATGCATTAATCTATGAGTATAACAATAAGTCATTAAGGGTCAGTTTAAATACAACAACTATTATTAAAAGTTACTGTATTTAGAATATAGAAACTAGTATTAGGTTCTCCCCTATGTCCTGTGACCTGTCTAGCCTCCTAAGCCTGATATTGATGTCAGGTATGGGCTCCATCCTAGGAGTTAGACCTTTAAAGAGTGGTTTGGTTACTCCCATAATACTTTACTGCACCAGTGGATGACCAAGTTTTTTTTTTTTTTTTTATAAACTTATTTTTATTTTTTTAACAAATCTAGACCCGTGTTCCCGCCCATTCCCCCACCCCGCAAGAGCTCATGCATTCTGTCAAACATGCTTTTCATCTCTTTCTCAGTCTTTCTCAATATTCTCCATGAGGAAGTTGACTCTTTGGAGAAGTTCACTGTTTCAGTCAGTTCTTTGATGCAGTCCTTTCTGTTGTTGTTCTTGTTGTTTCCAATATGCATTATGCCCAACTGCTTTGAACAAAAGCTCAGGGGGCCCTACACAAGAAATACTTACAACTAGGTAATTGGCACTAGCATCCACAGATGAGGGATACCATTCGTCGTTTGTTTTTCTGGGACTGTGTTACTTCACTCAGCATGATGTCCTCTAGCTCCAGCCATTTTCCTGCAAAGCTCATGTAGTTCTGGGGGAAAATAAAGAACTTAGGCAGCAAACCGAGGATATTTTGTAAAGATGTCTGGCCAGCAGTTTTGCCCACCACCCAAATTGCTTGCCTGATGCTAATCTGAAAAGACAATGGATCTAAGATCTCAAGACAGCCAATAAGAATTGTGTGGCATGGTTATTAATGTGAATATTATAACAGATCTACAGTGAAAAAGAGCAGATGGGGCAGAAAGAAATGCAGAATGTAATTTTGGATCTGAAAACT
>VZQC01006856.1:794251-805882 GCA_009823505.1 Rhizomys pruinosus
TTTTTGGTCTTGTTTTGATTCAGTATTTCCTACTATGCTCTCTTTCCTCCCTTTTGGATGGGAATGTGTATTCGGTTCCACTGTATGTTGGGAGTATGTTTAATTTGCCTTTTGATGTTACAGGAGCTTACAGTTAAGAGACTGGCCTGAGTCTAGGAAGAGACCTTGACTAGGACTTTGAAATTGCATTTTGAGACTGGTGAAGACTGTGGGGACTTTTAAGGTTGAACCTAAAATGCATTTTGAATTTTATATTGCGTTCAGGAGCTAGGGGGCCAGGGGAGTGGAATGTGGTGGTGTGTGTCCTCCATGGTCTAGGTATTTAACATTGTCTCCAGTTGGTGGCGCTGTTTTTGGAGGTTTTAGAAGGTGTGGCCATGCTGGGGGAAGTATGTCACTGGGGGCAGGCTTAGTGAGTTTAACAAGCCTCTGTGGTCTACAGTTGCCCTCTTGCTTCCTGTGCTCATTGCGAGATGTGACCTCGGTTTGCGTCCAGAGCCAGCCACTCCGCCCCCCGCAACAATGGGACGAAGGGCCCGGGACCCACAAGAGGAGCGCACAAGAAACGCCGGCCGGGGAGAAGGGCCGGGAGGCAGGGGTGGGGTTAGCACACAACAGAACAAGGGAACCTTAACCAAGATGTCGGCAACAACTATGAGGATCAAACTAAACACCCCCGAAACGCAACAGACAGAAAGAAAAAGAACCAAAAAAAGTCAGTAGAAAAGCAATGAAAGAGAAAACAAAGAAAGACATAGAAAAAAAACAAGGAAGCCAAAAAGGTAGGCGCGGGGAATAGAAGAAACAAGAGAGGCATAACGCGAGACTGCCCAGGTGACCAAAAAGTAATGAGGATACATACGCCAAAGCAAACAAGCCGGGATGAATAGGGACAGAGCACAACGGACACAGGAAAAGACGCCAGACAAAGCCGAGGGGAAGAGGACAAGTAACCTAGATTCGACCAAGGGGGAAAATCCGAGAAGAAAGGGTCTATCAGGGAAGATCTGAAAGCCTGGGAAGCACCAAAGCTCGGCCAAGAAAAGACCAGCAGCTTAAACAGGACCCAGAACAGAGGACAGAAGATGATGGACGTAGGAAAAGCCGTCCCAACGAAAAATAGGCCCAGGCCCCAGCCGGGTTGGCACAGCATGGAAGGCAAAAAGACCACAAACCATGATTACGGAAAAACGTAACGGGGAGAAGATACAAGCAGAGTGAAGTCTCCCAAATTCCTTCAAAGAAGCCAGCATCATTCGAGGACCAAAAACACCATGCAAAGATCCAACTAAAAAGGGAGAATTATAGACCCAGCTCCCTCATAAACACAGATGCAAAAAGGCTTAATCAGTGCTAATGGCATAAGCGCCTACTCGACCCACAGCAATGAAGAGCATCCAGCCTAGTCCACAGTTGGACTTCTATACCACCTTTCCACTTTTTTCCCCTATCCCCCCCCCCCCCCCCCTCGAGATGCAGGGGATGGTTCGCATACAAAAAATCACATAAACATCATCAAACACAATAAACGGAATCAAAGAAAAAACCACACCCATAATCTCAATGATGCTGAAAAAGCCTTTGACAAAATCCATGCATCCCTTCATGCTAAGTCCTAGAAGAATTGATTGGAGGGATCTTTCCCTCAATGTAATCAAAGCCATATACAGGAAACCCACCAGCCACAATCATCCTAAATGGGAAGGAAATACAGAAACATTTCCCTTTAAGTAGAAGGTAGGAACTCGGCAAGGCTGCCCCCTGTCACCCACTCCTCCTCAAAATAGTCTTGAAACACTTGGCTAGAGCAATACGGCAAGGAAATCGATATTAAAGGAGTACTTATTGGAAAAAGGTAAGTCAAACTATACCCATTTGTGAGTGATATGATTATTTACTTAAGGGATGCCTAAAAACTCCACAGGAAAAACTCCAGAAACGATTAACAGCTTCAGCAACAAGTGGCAGATAAAAATTAAACTTAAAAATCAATGGCCTTTCTTTACACCAACAACAAGGAACTGGAGAAAGAATTCAAAGAGAACTTCCTCAACTCACAATAGCATCAAAATACCAATAAAACCTAGGACAGACTAACACAAGACACACAAAGATCTCTTAACAACAAAAATTTTAAACCTTTAAAGAAACACCATTGAAGAATGAGCATCAGAATGTGGAAAAACCTTTTCCCATGCTCCTGGATGGGAAATTAACCTGTAACCATGTCCATTTTACGACAACCTTGTATATATTTAACCCAATCACCAATCAAAATCACCAAGAGTTCTTCACCAGCTGGAACACAACGTTCTGTAACTCATTTGGAACAAAACTACGACCCCCGATAGCCAGAGGCACCCCTGAGTGAAAACAGAGCACACCGGGGGGGCATCTTCATCCCCTTACCAACTCAACATACTTACCGGGCTCTAGTCATAAAAATACAGCCTGGTACTGGAAACAAAAACAGACCTGTTGAACAATTGAAAAACAAACCGAAGATCCAATCTGAGCAAATACCAATTTCAGCCACTCCTATATATCTTGACAGGGCCGGCCAAGCAAGCCCACAATGGAAAAAGACAGCATCTTCTAGCAATTGGTGTTGGCAAAAAATGGATCACCATTTAGAAGAATGAAAATCTAAACCCCATACCTCTCCCGCGCCTGTACACAAAACCACAGTGAACTTCCCAGATGGATCAACGAACCTCAATGTGAACACACCCCAAACATATGACGCATCCAAGCAAATCAAATGACTTGGCAGCACAGTACCTATACAAGACAAGGCATAGGAAAAGACTTCCTAAACAGACAGCACTACACAAGAATTAGTCGAGAATTGACACAAATGGGACTCATTAACTCAAAAGCTTCTGTACATCAAAAGAAACAATCAAGGAAGTGAAGAGATATCCCACAGGTGGGAGGAAAACCTTCACCGAGATACATCTGACAAGAGCATTGATTTCCAGAAATATAAAATACTAAAAAAAACAGAAAAAGAAAAAAATGACCCACTCATAGATGGAGCAAAAAACTGAAAAGAGACTACACAAGTGAGGAATTAGAGATGTCTGAGAAACAACTCAAGAACTGTTCACATCACTAATCATTAGGAAATGCAAGTCAAAACCACTTTAAGATATCATCTTACTCCATAAGACTGGCTAGGATCAGAAAACAAATGATACACGTGCTGGAGAGGTTGTGGGGAAAGGGACCACTCCATTCCACTGCTGGTGGGAATGTAAACTCGTACAGCCACTATGGAAAGCAGTGTGTCGAGAGAACCTTGGAAGACTTGGAATGAACTTGCCACCCGCCCCACCATACCACACCACTGGGCATGTACCCTCGACATCACACACCACCACACAACAGAGATCACATGATGGCCATGTTTATTGCAGCTCTCTTATCAATAGCAGGAGCTGGAAAACAACCCAAATGCCCCTCAACTGACAGTGGATAGAGAAAATGTGGTACATCTACACAATGGAGTTCTATGCCGCAGTAAACGAAGATACATCATTGACTTTTGCAGCCATGCTTTCTTCCAGGCCTCCACTAGAATGGCCCCTTAAGCTCTTCTTACAGTAGTCAACAGCCTTTCTAGCCCAAAGTTCCAAAGTCTTCCACATTTCTCCAAACATACACATGGTCAGGTTCTTCACAGCCAACAGCCCACTCTCTGGTACCAATAACTGTATTAGTCACTTTTCTGTTGCTGTGATAAAACACCATGACCAAGGAACTTATAAAAGGAAGAGTTTATTTGAACTTACAATTGGCGGTTCCAGGGAATTGGTCCATTGTGGCGGGAGGCATGGCGGCTGGATCTGGAGCAGCAAACCGAGGGTCACATCTCGCAATGAGCACAGGAAGCAAAGAGGGCAACTGTAGACCACAGAGGCTTGTTAAACTCACTAAGCCTGCCCCCAGTGACATACTTCCCCCAGCATGGCCACACCTTCTGAGACCTCCAAAAACAGCGCCACCAACTGGAGACAAATGTTTGAATACCTAGAGCCTATGGAGGACCACCACACCTCTCAAGTGCTTTTAGCTGTAGTGTTAGATCATTCACTTGTGCTCTGTTTTTCTAATGTAGGCACCCAGGGCTATAAACTTCCCTCTTAGTCATAATCTTAAATATTAATGGACTAAATTCCCCAATCAAAAGACATAGACTGGGAGACTGGATTAGGAAACAGAATTCATCGATATGCTGTCTACAAGAAACACATCTTACCTTCAAGGACAGGCACCACCTTAAAGTGAAGGGATGGAAAAAAATAATCCAAGCTAATGGTACCAGAAAGAAAGCAGGTGTTGCTCTTTTAATATTGGACAAAATAGACTTCAAAGTAAAAGAAATCAGAAGAGACAAAGAAGGTCATTACATTTTCATCAAAGGAACAATTCACCAAGTTTTTATATAGTGTCTCTATTTTGTTTTACAGCCTGGGGGACAGTCTGTTTGACTCCACTTCATGCTGCCTAGAACACATTCACTTAGGCCTTCTCTGAAATAGATGCCTTAGAAATAAAGATAGATGTGCAAGTTCTAACACAGGTCCCTGTAGAGAGCTGCAAGACTGACTAGATAGAGAAGTTGAGATAGTGTACACATTCACAACTAATCCAATAACTCTGCTTGATCCACTTCATTTTGTACAATGAGCAAATACAGAACTGATAAAGATCATTTCAGGTGTCATTGTTTTTATAATTGGGTATACCAGAGTTTGGTGCATAGATATTCATGATTGTAACGTCTTCTTGGTTAATTGTTCCTTTGATCAGAATGAAATTATCTCTACCTCTTCTGATTAGTTTTAGTTTGAAGTGTATTTTGTCAGATAATAGGATTTCGACACCTGCTTGCTTCCTGCCACTTGCTTGGAATATTTTTTCCAACCTTTCACCTTAAGATAATGCCTGTCATTGAAAGTGAGATGAGTTTCTTGTTGGAGACAAGTAGATAGATGTGGGATTTTTGTTTTTGTTTTGAGACAGGGTCTCTCTCCCTGTAGCCCCAGCTGGCCTGGAATTTGCTGTGTAGACCAGGCTATCCTTAAACTCAGAGATTCATTTTCCTTTGCCTCCTGAGTGCTGCGATTAAAGGTGTGCATCATTAGGCTCAGCCCTGCATTTTGTTTCTTCATCCATTCAACTAGGCTGTGTCTTTTGACTAGGAAGTTGAAGCCATTGATATTTTTTTTATTTTTTAATTTTTCTTCTTTTACTCAAAGTAACATATTTATCATAAAAATTTTACAATATAAGGTTAAGCACAAGAAATAATACCATTTAAAAATCCTATCCTTAGATAACAGCCATTAAAAACCAGCTTAGATTTCCCCAGTATTTCTTTATAATGTGTATAGTTTGACCATTGCAATATACAGGGAATGTACTTTATTTTTTTTTCCTTAAATTTTTATTGAGCTCTTGTGCATTTCATACAATATTTCTTAATCAAGTTAAGGGGAATATATTTTTTTTAATTTTTTTTTTATTTTTAAGGGATTCTACAATATAATGACACAGTTGTTTGCAGATAACATTGATGTTACTCAGTATGTCATACAATTAGGTAATTGGTGCAAATTTTGAACAACCCAAGGTTCCCATAGTCCAGTTGGAGAAGCTTGTATGCACAGTCATGTTGATCAGTTAGGAGTCCAGACTATATTCCTGTAGTCTCATGATTCACCCCTATCTCTCTGCAGCCCTTACAATCTACCACGCCTCCTCTTCCACAGTTTGTTCCCTGGGCTTTGGGAAAGGGGCACAAGTGGGTGAGAAGAAAACAGTCTAATTTCTTTGGAGTTGTCATTTTGGACTCCAGTCTGTTCAGGTTGTTTCCCTTCATGGGTTGACAGCTTTTCCAGTGATACCCTTTTTAGTCATACTAACAAAGCACAAGCTATTGGATGTACAGGCATTTAAGCAGTACCAATTATTATGTCAAGCTAAGCTGTGAGCATAGACACAGATGCTTGGATGGTATGCTAATCCGCAAACTGTGGTTTCTCTATAAAGGGTGACAAGTTCTTATTGTGGCTTATAACATCTCCTAACCACTAGAGGACATAAGCTTGTGGCATCCGCTGTGAGTTATTCCTCCAAGGAGAGAGCTAATAGCCAAATAGATTTGGGATATATATAGACACTTGGCTGCCACTGTTGCACAGTATCTCCAGGCTGTTGAGGTGTAGCTGATATTGACGGAGGAGTCTTGCTTGTCTCAGGGAGACCAATATTTTGCTGTATTGCTTTAGTGGCCTTTGGTAACGCTCTCTAGCATTTCAGAGGCCAGTTGTACGCTAGCAAGTGACGTCTCATAACATTTTTCATGCTCACACCAGGTCTTCGACAACAGGGACTTACTGCCTTTCTCCTTGCATATATCCCACTTATAGGCAAAAGGCCTTTATAATTTGGGGGGGGGGGTTTGAATCCCCTAGCCAACATCTCCTAGGCAGAATAATTCATTGCTGATGTCAGAGCTTTCCTGTAGTAATATATTTTGCTTAATTACACAACTTATAAACACTTTACTATTGAATTTGGCTCTAGATAGAGAAATATCCTTTCACAGTTCCTATGCCTATCAATCAATTAATACGTTATGCCTGTTTTATAGGAAATTACCACTGTAACAATTGGCTCTAGTTTACAGTTAGGGAGTGGTTTCATTACCATCATGTTTTTCTTTTTCCTATAAAGGGGAGAGGTAGGAAGGTTTCTCAGTATCTGGAAGGTAAACTTCATTAGGGCCCATTATAAACAGTTAACCCCAATATTTGAAGCCATTGATATTTACAGTTATTATTGAAGGATGTGTATTGGTTACTGTCATTTTAATTTCTGTTTGTGTTCTTGGTCCTACTTTGTGTTTCCATAATTATACTTTCATTTATTATTTTTTTTTCTGTTGCCTCTTGGGTATAGTCATTCCTTTCTCCAGTCCTTTGCATTGCTTTGCATATTCTCTGTAAGCCTGGTTTGGTGGACATGAATTCTTTCAGCTGGTTTATGTGATGGAAAATTTTTCTTTCCCCTTCAACTATGATAGCTTTGCTGGATAAAGTATTCTGGGTGGGGATCTATGATCATTTAGAACTTGAAATACTTTAGTCCAAGCTCTCTGGCTTTTAAAGTTTGCATTAAAAAGTACACTGTAATTCTGATGGGTTTTCCTCTGTGTGTGACTTGTTTTTCTCTTGCAGCTTTCAGTATGTTTTTGTTCTGTACATTTAGTGTTTTTACTGTGCTATGCCGTGGGAAGTTTCTGATCTGGTCCTGTCTATTTGGTGTTCTGTGTGCTTCTTTTATCTGTATGATTATGTCTTTCTTTAACAACTGTCCATAACTCCAGGTCCAGGGAATCCAATGCCCTCTTCTGACCTCAGCAAGCATTACAAGACACGGGTGCCCTTACACACTTGTAGGCAACACACTCATATACATAAAATAAAAAATAATAAAATGAACTCAAGCCTGCTTTTATTGAGTTGAAGTTTGATTTTCTTTGTACTATTGATGTTGCTTGATTGTGTTCTGATCAGGTATGAAAAATTAGTTGGTCTGCCTTCAAGTTCTCTCCTTTGATTTTATACTGGATGGATCCAGGCAGGCTCCTCGGGAACTCTCCAGGAGGGTGAAGGTGCCTTGACTAGTTAGAAGGAACCCTGGTTAGACAAGCATACTCCCCATGAGCCTCAGCAGGATGGGGTCAAAGCCAAGGAGAGGTAAAGCCTGAGCCCTGGACCAGGGGAGATATTAGAAATGATCCTGGGGGATGGGGCAGGGGATCTGGGTAGCTTACCCCTGGAGGTGGAATCAGGCACTCTAAAGCAGTCTCCAGGCCCAAGGAGAGGGGTTGGGAACTGAATGTGCCAGCTGTTCAGGTGTCATATTTCTTATTACAAAGTTTTAGTTGCAATTAAGCTCTTTATTATAGCCTTTTTCCCCCCTCACATTGTAGATTCCTGGTTTCCAGTGTTTTGCTAAAAACATGCCTGACCCAAGTAAGTTTTAAACTTGTTTTTAAAAAACCTGATCTTGTTAGGTTGTGATCTCACCATTTGGGACATGATAGAAAAAGGAATATCATAGAAAAGCCAAAGATAACCATATACTAAGAATGAATAAAGCAAGTAGCTTGGGGAAGAGGGCATAAGCCAAAAGACTGTGGAAGACTTCAGACAGGATTCAGAAAAGCAGCTAGATGTGGTAACATTTAATTTTTAACTTTGTAAGCAAACAACTATTTTTCCCTTCTAAGAGTCTACAGACATTTTCAGGCAAAATTTGTGGGTGTTCTGTTTGAAACAGAGATATGATAAAACTCTTTAAACATCTGAGATCCAAAACGTTTTAAAAAGTATAAGATTGGGGCTGGAGAGATGGCTCAGTGGTTAAAAGCACTGATTCTCTTGCAGAGGACCCGGGTTCAATTCCCAGCACCCACATGGCAGCTAAGAACCGTCTTTGACTCCAGTTCCAGGCAAATCTGACACACACACACACAAAAAGTATAAGATTGCCCTTTTTGTTCTTGATATGTCTAAGACTTGGTTCAGGATTTTAGCATGCTGTCCAAAGTTATCTTGTGTGTTTTGCTTGTTCAGTGCTGGGATTGAACCTAGAACTTCACACATGCTAGGCAAGTATTCTGCCTCGGAGTGGTATCTCCAGCTTAGAGTGTTTTTAAAGTTTAAAAATTTACATTAAGCTTTCAGAGTTTGGGCCAGGTTTGGTGGTATATGCCTGCAGTCCCAACACTTAAGAGGCTGAGCAAGAGTTGTGGTTTGTTTGTTTGTTGTTTTCTGTGGGCTATACAGCAAGCTCCAGACTAGCCTGTACCATATAGTGACACCCTTTCTCAAAAAAGAAAAATAAAGGGGAAAAAGTTTTAGAGTTATTTTTTTCTTTCTTTCCTCCTTTTTCTTCTTCTCTTTCTTTCCTTTCTTCCTTTCTTTGTTTCTTTCTTTTTAAAGAATATGGTTAGCCAGGCATGGTGGTGCACGCCTTTAATCCTAGCACTCGGGAGGCAGAGGCAGGCGGATCTTTGTGAGTTCAAGGCCAGCCTGGTCTACAGAGTGAGTTCCAGGACAGCTGGGGCTACAGGGAGACCCTGTCTCGAAAAGACCAAGAAAAAAAAATGGTTATAAGGAAAAAAAAAAAAAAAAGCAAAATTCTTTATCAAGACTGCAGCACAAGGATCTTGGTCTGCTAAAACAGCCACACCTCCCACTGTTTAAAAGCTGTGAGCTCCTGAGCATCAGTCATCTGTCAGAAAGGTGGACTGGCATCAGGCTTGGGCTGGACAACTGAATGACAGACTGTTTTACCGTGAATCACAGTTACAGCTCGAGAGAGCATCTGGCTGCCCTTCATGGAGAAGGAGCTGCAGTGTGACCAGAAGACCATCATCATCGGCCACAGTTCCGGGGCCATTGCAGCCATGAGGTACAACCCTTGTTGAGCTGCCTGCCACCCACCATGGGCTCTAAGCTATGCTTTTTTGGAAAACAGCTGTGTTTCTTAAGTTTCCACTGCAGAAGGAACAGGCTGACCTCAAAAGTGGTAACATAATCTGTCCTGATTTCTTCCTTGTTTAGTTAATGGACTGAAAGAACTAAAGTGCTGCTGGAATGCCATGACCATTTTAAAATCCTTTTAAGAGCTGCCTGTTGCTCAGCCTCTCCCTTTTCCTCCTCCCAGCCATGTACATTGACCTCATTGTAGTTCTTGAAACATGTCAGGTACACACCTGTCCTTATCCTGCTCTTAGCCTTTTACCTGGGACTCTGTCTTAGCTGTCTGGCTTTCTCTTATTGTATGTGTCTGCTGAATGTCCCCTTTTCATATAAAGCAGCAGCCTCACCCTACTGATTCCTGTTGCCTATATATTTTATTATCTATCACACACTCATCATCTGACATCCTATTGATTTGTCTGCCCCACCCCCAATGGGATGGAAGCTCCCTGAAGGAGAGACTTTGTTCACTGACATGGAACCACAGTGTCTGTAAGACAGCCCACCATGGTAGATACTCAATAAATACTTGCTGAAGAGTGGAGCCTGCTAGCCCCCACCTCCTTAATGACTGGGTGCTTCTTTTCCTTTCATGTTTTCTGTAGGTTTATTTCTCAGGGGTAAGAGCTTAGCCTCAAGAATAGAATTCTTGCCCAGTGTGGTGGCACACGCCTTTAATCCCAGCACTAGGGAGGCAGAGGCAGGCGGATCTCTGTGAGTTCAAGGCCAGCCTGGTCTACAGAGCGAGCTCCAGGCCAGCTAGGACTAAAGGGAGACCCTGTCTATTACTTTGGTATAGACACAGATGTTTGGATGGTATGCTAATCCATGAATTATGTTTTTTTTTTTTTCTGTAAAAGATGACAAGGTCTTACTGTGGCTTATAACATCTCCTAAACACTAGAGGATGTAAGCTTGTGGCATCAGTCATGAGTTATTCCTCCAAGGAGAGAGCTAATAGCCAATTAGATTTGGGATATATAGACATATGGCTGCCACTGCCGCACAGTATTTCCAGGCAGGTGAGGTGTAGCTGGTGCTGACAGGAGTCTTGCTTGACTCAAGGAGACCAATATTTGCTTTATTGGTTTAGTGGCATTTGGTAACAGTCTCTGGTATTCCAGAGACCAAGTGTACACTTGCAAGTGCGGTCTCAATACATCTTTCCCATGCTTACATCAAGTCTTAGACAGCAGGGCCTTACCACCTCTCTTCTTGCAAATATCTCAGTTTACAGGCAAGAAGCCTTTACCTTTTGGGGGCAGTTGGATCCCTTGGCCAACATCTCCTTGGCAGAATAATCCATTGCTGATAACAGAGCTCTCCTGTATTAATATATTTTGCTTAAATGAACAGCTTGAAGAGACTCTAGTATTATATTTGGTTCTGAATAGAGAATAATCCTTTTCACAGTTCCTATGTCTATTAGTTAATTAAAGAAAGCAGTTTTACCAGTTTTATAAGAGATTACCTCTATAACAGTTGGCTCTAATTTACAGTTAGAGAATGACTTCATTACCATAATATTTTTCTTTGTTCTATGAAAAGGAGGTAAGTCTCTCATATTAAAACTTTGCAGCACCTAGAAGGTAAGGTTCATTAGGACTCACTATAAAAGTTGTTACACATATGGTCCTCAGAGATGTTTGATGCCTGTTGCAGTCTGAGGCTTTTCTTCCTTTTAATGTTTAGATGGGCCAACTTCTTTGCTGATATTTCTTGATACATCCTACACAATGCAAGGCTGTATCTTTTCTTTCTCAGCCGTTAAGTTGGTGACGTTTTGACCTGTGGGAACATACAAATCTTTTCCCATAGTTAGTTTTAAGATTAAATTGAAAAATTTTTGACAAAAAGGTTTAATATATAACTGTATCCCCCCTTTTTTGTTTTAGGCCCATGAGTCTCAAAAAGGTAGTTGTAGTACACATACCTATATGCAGGAATCAACATGTAAATTTCATTAAATTTATCCACGCTGTTTTGGGTGACTGTATGTTGTTAATTTGGGAAGCAAACTTAATTCCTTAAGTTAAATTATCCTACAGGTAAAAGAGAATGTTACAAG
>VZQC01006857.1:0-39038 GCA_009823505.1 Rhizomys pruinosus
TTATTATTTATATTTTATGTGTATGATGGTATTCCTGCATGTGTGTAAGTGCACTCCTGTTGTGCAATGCCCGTGGAAATCAGAAGAGGGTGTCAGATCCCCTGGAACTGGAGTAACTGGACAGTTGTTAGTCACCATGTGGGTGCTAGGAATGGAACCAGGCTCTCTTGAAGAGCAGCCAGTGCTCATCACGGCTGAGCCACCTCACCAGCCCAGAGGAGGGATTTCCTAAGAATTCAACTGGATGAAGAAGGGAACGGAAGACAGTGACGGGCTTAGGTAACGCTCAGAGGTCTGCCTTCTGTGACTTTGCTTTCAAAGTCATCAGCAAAGAGAAGGGGCCTTGGTGCTTCCGATTGAACAAGGACAGGGCGAGGGTCTCAATGCAAAGTCAGTGGTGTAGCAGCCGTGCCGAAGTCTTGGTTGGTTCTGTGCTGGAGCCTGTTTTTCTTCTAGGGCTTTAAAGCAGTGCGAGCTAAGTACTGGGAGTGGGACCTCTTCTTGGCCTGGGACTTGGTTCCTGTTGTGTAGGTAGGAGCAGCAGGGAGGGTCTGCTCATGTGCCTGCAGCCACTGATTTGGGGGGATTGACCACCCTTGGTTGCAAAGCGCAAGTGTGCAAAGCAACTGCTTTCTCTGGGGCCCCCCAAGTGAGCTCCAGGATGTGGCCTGTGTGATATCAGCTCCTCCAGGATCTGCAGTGACCCAGTTCTCTGCCATCCAGCAGAGGTGGAATGACCCAGAGGGCCCATCCCCTGCTTACCTCAAGCTATGCCTAAAGTGGAGTTCCCTCCGTCCACTCCCATCAGCCCCACCTCCTCGCCCAGCCCTGTTTCTGGCATGGTTTTCTTACTTTATGCTCCTTTAATTTCCCACAGAGCTTCATACTAAAGTGCACTCAAGGCGATCTTTCTTGATTAAGAGTCATCAATTAAATAAAAAATGCATTGGTGAATCTTAGCACTGGGAGGCAGAGGCAGGGCAATCTTTGTGAGTTCAAGGCCAGCCTGGTCGACAAGTAAGTTCCAGGACAGCTGGGGTACGAGGGAGACCCTGTCTCAAGAAGACCAAAAAAAAAAAATAAAAAAATAAATAAATAAAAATAAAATAAAATAAATTTAAAAAATGCATTGTGAACATCCCTTTGATACCCAGCTGTAGAACAGAGGACTGTAAACTAGGCAGAAAATGCACAGTGATATTAACTGTTCAGCACCTGTTGCAGAGCACTCTGCTGTGCTCCTTGGATGGTGGGCCTTCTTGTTACGAATTCCCGTTTACCCATCCTGAGGTATATATATGGCTCGAGTGTGTCCTCCAAGGGTTCATACATTGGAAGCTCAGTCCCCAGTGTTTTGATGTTAAGAGATGGTGGGATCATTTTAAAAAATATTTTCATTTGTTATTTTTATTTTTATGTGTCTGAGCATACTGCCTTCATGGATGCAAGTGTACCATGTCATGCAGTGCCTGTAGAGGTCAGAAGATGTGGTTTGAATGAGTGTGCCCCGATGGGCTTTAAGTATCAGACATTTTGTCTCAGTTGTGGCACTGTTTTGGAGAGTCTTAGAGAAGGTGTGACCATGCTAGAGGAAGCTTGTTATTGGGGGAGGCTTAGTGAGTTACAAAGCCTCCTGGTCTCCAGTTGCCCTCTCTCTGCTTCCTGTGTTCTTGTTCAAGATGTGACGCCTCGGCTTGCTTGCTCCCAGCTCAGCCGCCATGCCTCCTGCCACAATGGACTCTAATTCCCTGGAACCGTCAATCGTAAGCTCGAATAAACTCTTCTTTTATAAAGTTCCTTGGTCATGGTGTCTTTATCACAAAACAGAAAAGTGACCTAATAGAGTTATTTGGTACCAGAGAGTGGGCTGTTGGCTGTGAAGAACCTGACGAATGGATGTTTGGAGAAATTGGACGACTTTGGAATTTGGGCCTAGAAAGAGCTGTTGACTACTGTAAGCAGAGCTTAAGGGGCCATTCTAGTAGAAGCCTGTGAAGAAATATTGCTGCCAAAAATGTAGTTCCAGAGGAAAAATAAGACTTAGGCAGCAACTGGGACATTTTGATAAAGAGTCTGGCAGCATTGCCCACAGCCCAACATGGCTTGCCTGAGTTGAAAAGCAATGGACTAACTGTCTTTGAGAGATATTTCAAACAGCCTAATGTGAGAAATGGAGGCGTGGCTGTTTATTGTATCTACAGTGAAGAACAGATGGGCAGAAAGTAGAATGCAGAATGTCAGTTTGATCTGAAAACGTGCACTAGGAAGATTAAAGGGGGGGCCAAGGCATGTTGAAGGAAGGTTCCTTTTGATAAGGAGACAAAGTAGACTTAAGGAGAGGCCTAGCTCATTTACACGTATGTTGGTAGCCTGCACAGAGCTGTGTTCGCTCGCGACCACACCGTAAAAATGGCGCCGACTTCCGCGAGTCACTACAAGCCACTTCCCAGCCATTGCTTTCATTGGAGAAACTGCGCATGACTATTAGTCCCTAACTCCTGCCTTTAACATGCAAATTAGGCATCGGGACAGTGCACCTATCCAGAGCATACATGAACCCTCTAGGCTGCTATATAAAGCAGTGCCTCTTCCCCATTTCGGGTTCCTTCTCACAAAAGAGCTGCACAATAAATACTGCTGCAGAAAAATCCTGTTGTCCACGTGAAGTTCTTGCGGGCGAGACTGCTGCGCGTGACAAGTGGTGCCGAAGACCCGGGCCAGGGAACTTGCCATCGCTGGCATCGAGAGGACCCTTCGCTTTCTAAGAGGATTCAGAACTGCGCTCAGGAAGTTCTTTGTAAGGTTAGATCTGAGAGATATGCTTTTCTCTGCTTCTCTGGAGGTTTTGGAGGTGGGTGTAGGTTGTGGTGCCTGATTGTTTGAACGGCTACTGCTTTGTCCTTGTGGCTTTGTTTTGTGCCCATAGAGGTTGGTGTTGATTGTGGCGAGTCAGTCAGTGGTAGATAACCTGCATAGCCCCTCTTCACCCATTTTTGCGTGTTAGTCAGAGGTACATAACCTGCTTCGCCTTTGCCGACTACACTTATGGGTAATTCCCATTCCCTGGTCACCGTTCTTCAGGCGGTCCTTCGGGAGTGGCAGCTTAAGGTTTCTGCCAAGACTCTTAATAGTTTTGTGTGGGAAGTGGACTGCTGTGCCCCTTGGTTTGTCTCTACGGGATCGCTTTCTCTCCCCAGTTGGGATAAGCTCAGGGGAGAATTTGACAGGGAACAGCATGAGGGTAAATTAAAACCAGGGACTATTCCTCTTTGGAAATTGGTTCGATCTTGCCTACAGGACCAGAATTGTGCAGAAGTCGTTAGGGAGGGACAACAGGTCCTTTCGGACCTTCAGGAAAGCATGCCAGAAACAGAACGGAGTGAGGATTTAGGCGCCCAAAAAAGAAACTTACGGGCAGAAAAGACCCGTGAAAAAGACAGAGCTCATAGCGCTAGGAAGGAGACTTTATACCCTTTTAAAGAGTTTCAAGCTTTAACTTTAGATGACTCAGATTCTAATGAGAAACTATCACCATCTGACGGGGAAGTTTTAGAGGAACAATCCGCCGTTACAAAAATGATCACTATCCGCCCACTGCGCACAAGGGCACGTAAAACTGAAAGTATATGGACCTTATAGTCCCTCCTTGCCCTCGGCTCTTCCGCCTTATGCATCTGGGAAGTGCTCCACCTCCTTTTGTTCCCCGGAGGCGCGACATACCATGAGGCAACATGTTCCCAATTATGAGAATGCCGGGGTGGGCGTTCACATCAGCCAGTAGACTATAAGCAGGTCAAGGAATTGGCCGAATCAGTGCGTGCCTATGGAGTGAATGCTAATTTCACTCTTTCTCAAGTAGAACGCCTTGCCAGTATTGCAATGACACCCACAGACTGGCAATATGTTGCTCAGGCTTCCCTCCTCACCATGGGACAATATCTAGAATGGAAGGCGCTTTTGCATGATGCCTGTCAGGCGCAAGCCCGCTCTAACGCTACAGCTGGAGGCGAGGCAGCCCGATGGACATTTGACAGGCTTACTGGTCAGGGAGAACATGCTGCTGATCAGATCGGCTTTCCGCTTGTGGTCTATAGCCAAATATCAACTGCAGCTTTGCGAGCCTGGAAAACATTAACAAATAAGGGAGAAGTGTCATACGTGGCCTATTCATTGCAGGACAAAAAACGTACATTGTTTCACGGCACCGAGTGCACTCTTTTCTGACTTCGTATGCTATAAGTTACGGTATCTATTGGAATAGTCCTTCGCGCGGTGCAGGATTTCTTGGGACTACGGAATATTCCCGTTGTCACCATCGCCCCTTACTAGTCGCACTATTTTTGAACCTCCCCTGCATTCTAAGGAATGCACGGTCCTTCGGGCCACTCCATCCCCCATAAGACAAAAGGCCTACAATCATGGTTGAGGGCATACAGAGAGATAGGGGGACCCCTCACCAATGCTGGGCTGGCAGCAGCCATATTACAGGGGCAGAGACAAGCTAGACCTATCAAGTCCCCTGTTTGTTTCCAATGTGGAAAGCCAGGCCATATAAAAAAGGAGTGTGCTACCCAGGGTAACATAAGAGTACCTGGGCTCTGTCCTAGATGTAAAAAGGGAAAACACTGGGCTAATGAATGCCGCTCAGTCAAAGATATCAAAGGGCGCCCTCTAGAGGATTCAAAAAACGGGATACGGGGCCCTCATCTTCAGGGCCCTCGAACATATGGAGACCCACAGACTCGCATCCATCGGACACAATCAACAATGAACCCCCACGGAGAGCCACTTCAGGCTCCGTGGGATTGGACCTCCGTTCCACCACCAGAGTAGTTCTGACTCCCCAAATGGGGATACATCCTATCCCCTCTGACTTCCATGGCCCGCTACCAAAAGACACCATTGGTCTCTTGTTGGGTCGTTCTTCTATGACACTTAAAGGTCTAGTAGTTCACCCTGGAGTTATTGATCAGGATTACACGGGAGAACATAAAATAATGTGTTCATCCCCCAGGGGACTTTTTTCGATCTCTCCTGGAGACCGTATTGCTCAACTCCTTGTCCTCCCTAGCTGCCACAAATTTTTTCCATCTCATACAACAGACCGAGGGAATAGTGGATTTGGCTCAACTGGCACTGACTCTGCCTATCTAGTTGCTAACCTTGATACTTGACCTACATTACAATTAATGATTGAGGGAAAAAGATTTGAGGGCCTGCTAGATACTGGAGCTGACAAGAGCATAATAGCTGCTCAGTGGTGGCCAACTGCATGGCCCGTGACCCTGTCTGCACACTCCTTACAAGGTTTAGGGTATGAGTCATCGCCCTCCATAAGCTCTAGGGCCTTAAGATGGAAAGCACCAGAAGGACAACAGGGGGAGTTCACCCCCTACGTCCTCCCTTTGCCCATTAATCTCTGGGGAAGAGATATTATGAAACAGTTAGGACTAAAACTTGTAAATGAATACTCTGCCCCCGCCCAAAATATGATGACAAAAATGGGATATCTCCCTGGAAAAGGTCTAGGTAAATTTCATCAAGGAATAACTGAACCTATACCCACTAAACAAAAATTAGACAGACAGGCCTGCCTCCTTGGTTTTTTCCCTAACGGCCATTGAGGGTACAATGCCCTACCTTGGCTTACAGAGGCAAGGGTGTGGGTTCCTCAAATGGCCTTGTCCTCTGAAAAACTTGCTGCAGCCCATCAGTTGATACAAGAACACTTGGAGCTTAAGCAACACAGACCCTCTCATTCACCTTGCATACTCCCCTTTTTGTTATTAAAACAAAAGATCGCGGAGGAAGAAATGGAGCTGCTTCATGACTCCGCGCCTATAAAATGCTCAAATGAAGATTTTTGGCCCACTTCAACGTGGGCTTCCTCTGCTATCAGCCCTCCCAAGCTATTGGCAGACCCTTATAGTTGACATTAAAGATTGCTTTTTTCCATCCCTTTATGCCCTCAGGATAAAGATTTGCATTTACCCTGCCCATCATTAATCATATGGGACCGGACAAACAATACCAGTGGAAGGTCTTAAACCTCAGGGCTATTGGCTAATAGCCCCCCACCATGCTGTTCAATGTTTGTACCACAAGCCTTGACCCAATTAAAAACAATTTCCGGCCCTGATAATCATATTCACTATATGGATGGACATTGCTCCTATTCGGTAATAGTCAGACAGATGTCTATAACGCATATGATGCCCTAGTCAAATCACTACAAAACCACGGACTCATGATTGCCCCAGACAAGGTTCAAAGTACCCAAGTAGGACAATTTTTAGGAAATACTATCTACCCAAATTTAATAAAACCTCAAAAGATTGAAATTCGAAGGGATCATTTACGAACACTCAATGACTTCCAAAAATTAATGGGAGACATTAATTGGCTGCGCCCCTTCCTTAAACTATCAACAGCTGAGCTAAAACCACTGTTTGATATCTTGGAGGGAGACCCACATCTCACATCACCCCGCACCATGACCCCAGAGGCTTTAGTCGCCTTACAAAAAGTGGAACAAGCATTGAGTGAAGCTCAATTGCTAAGAATAATACAATCTCAGCCCTTTCATTTGTGTGTGTTACAAACCGCTAAATTGCCTACCGCAGTTCTGTGGCAACATGGTCCACTTCTCTGGATTCATCCTCATGCATCTCCTGCCAAGACTATTGAATGGTATCCTGCTGCAGTGGCTAAATTAGCATTAAAAGGGCTCAAAGTAGCGATTACTCACTTTGGCTTACAACCTCAAAAACTTATCATCCCCTATACTACAGAACAGTTACAAATATTGGCAGCTACTAATGATTATTGGGCTATTCTGGTAACAACCTTCCAGGGAAATTTTGATAATCATTATCCAAAACATCCAGTGTTAAACTTTGCACAAAGCCAGCCCTTGGTGTTCCCCCGTGTTACTAGAACCCAACCTATACCTGAGGGAGCTGTAGTCTATACTGATGGTTCCAAGGATGGAACAGGGCATTCCTTCAGAAGGGAAAACCAAATCATAACAATTTCATCCCTCTCATTTCCCCCAATTAACAGAATGTCAAGTAGTATTAGAGGTATTGAAATTCCCTGGGACCTCTTTTTTTTTATTTTTTTATTTTATTTATTTTATTTTTTCCATAAATTTATTTATTATTTTTACAAATTAGGACCCCATGTTCCCTCTTCCCCCACCCCACCAGACGCTCGTCATTCTGCCAAAAATGCTTTCCATCTCTTCGTCTTTCTCAATATTTTTCCATGGGGACGTGCACTGTTTTGAGCAAAGTTCACTGTTTCAGTCAGTTCTTTGATGCCGTATTTTCTGTTGTTGTTGTTGTTTCCAAAATGCATTCTGCCCAACTGCTTTGTACCAAAAAAAGCTCCGGGGGCCCTACACAAGAAATACTTACAACTGGGTACTTGGCACTAGTATCCACGATGAGTGATACCTGCATTTTGTTTTTCTGGGGACTGTGTCACTTCACTCAACATGACTGTCTCTAGCTCCAGCCATTTCCTTGCAAAGCTCATGATTGTCGTCTTTCTTTACTGCTGACATAGGAATTCCATTGTGTAGGATTGTACCACATTTTCTCTATCCACTCATCAGTTGTAGGGGCATTTAGGTTGATTCCAGCTCCTTGCTATTGCTGAAGGAGAGCTGCCAATAAACATGGCCGTTGCATGTATCTCTGTGGTTGGCGTACGTCTTGAGGGTACATGCCCAGGAGTGGTATTGCTGGCGTCAGGTGGGCAAGTTCATTCCAATTTTTCCAAGGGTTCTCCACATGCTTTCCATAGTGGCTTGTACAAGTTTACATTCCCACCAGGCAGTGGATGAGTGTTCCCTTTACCCAACAACCTCTCCCAGCACTTGGCTATCATTTGTTTTCTTGATCCTGGCCAGTCTTATTGAGTAAGATGATATCTTAAAGTGGTTTTCCTTTGCATTTCCTTCATTGATAGTGATTGTGAGCAGTTCTTGAGGTGTTCTCAGCCATCTCTAATTCCTCGCTTGTGAAAGATAAAATATTTTTAAAAAATCACTCCTCCTGCCGGGTGTGGTTAATCCCAGCACATGGAAGGCAGAGGCAGGCAGATCTCTGTGATTTCAAGGCTATTCACCCTTCTTTTAGTCGATGCTGCTTCTTCCTTTGGGAAACATCTCTTCCCTAATCTCAGTCCCCATAAGGCTGAGCTGTGCCACTGAGAACACATCCTGGACCTCCAGATCAGTGATTTCACCCACTTCAGCTACAGAGGCCTGTTCAAGGATGAACATGTGACTCAACTGAAACCAATGAGACTCTGCCTCAGGCTTTCTACTGGAACAACTGGGAGACTAAGGCCAGGGCAAGTGAGTGGAATAGAGGTTGAACTCCCAAGGAGAAGCCACATGCCAATAAATGTCCTTTGGGGTTTAAGCCTCTCCCCTGCACCAGATAGTGTGACGACGCTCTGAACACCCTGTGTATCTGAGAGTGACCTTGCGTGTCCACATCCCCAGTGCTCAGATTACACCACATCTGGTTTATGAGGTACTGGCAATGCAACCCAGCGCTTTAGACATGTTACTCAAGTACTCTACCAACTGAGCGCTCCTGCCCCTGGGCTTAAGCTTCTTTGAATCAGTCACTCTCGCTTGCATGGAAAACTGCCTGAACCACGCATACCTCTGATCTACACCCTCTCCTGACACTGGTGCCATCACCCTGGGTCCCTCATGCACCAAGGGCACCACCCAACATTCCTGGGGGCTCCTTTACCAGCAGCACAACACCCTCAGCTGATCTGCCCTCCATAAAGCCGTGTCCACCTTCAGAACACAGTCCTTGGGGTAGGGATGTAGCTTATCCACGAAGTGCTCACCTAGCTTGAGTGAGGCCTTGGGTTCCCACAGCACCATTGAAAGAATAAAATTCAACATTCGTGGGGTGTGGTGGCACACGCCTTTAATCCCAGCACTCAAGAGGCAGAGGCAAGCAGAGCTCTATGAGTCCAAGACCAGCCTGGTCTACAGAGTGAGCTCCAGGCCAGATGGGACTAAAGGGAGACCCTGTCTCAAAAATACCTAATTAATTAATTAATTAATTAATTAGTTAATTAAATCCAACCCTTGACAAAGCCCTGGCCTCACTGCCCAGGAGCTTAGTTGCTAAAGAGCTCAGGGGTGGGGGTCAGGGGATGGGATGAACAGGCAGGTGCTTCTGGCAGCCATTTTCCCTTCTAGAGCAAAGAGTCTCCATTAAGGTATAAAACACCACAACCAAGACACAGCTCTTCTGCCTTCCCAATCATCATGCTGAGCTATTCATCCTTCCAGGAAGGAGAAAATGAGACAGAAGCATAAAGGAAGAATCCATCCGCCATTTCAGAGGAGTCAAGTGGTGGGCAGGAAAGTAAAACCTCCTCCTAAGCTTTGTGTCTTGTGCGATTTTATTTTTGTTTGTCCCTGGGTGTTTTCTTATAGTGTCTTTGAAAAGGGAGAAAAGAGGAGGAAGAAAAAGAGAACGAAGAGCTTGGTGTGGTGTCACAGGCCTTTAATCCCAGCACTTGGGAGGCAGAGGCAGGCAGATCTCTGAGTTCAAGGCCAGTCTGGTCTACATAGAGTTCCAGGCCAGCTGGGGCTACAGGGAGACCCTGTCTCAAAAGGACAAAAAAAAAAAAAAAATAGAAGGGAGGACTAAAGGAGGCAGAAGATGAGGAAGAGGAAAAGGCTGAGGAGGAAGAGTGGGAGGGGAGGGGAGGGGGAGGAAGAGAAGGAAGCCCACCTCCGCTGTCCTTTCCCTGGCCAGGCATCTAGGATCCCCGCATCTCAAGGCATGACATAACTGATTGTCTGTGAAGGACCCCAGAGCAGCCCTGGGCACATGTGATACCTGTGGGCGCTTCTCCATATAAGTGCCAGTCTGACAGAGGCCCTCCAAATGAGTGCCCCGGCATGGAGCCCGCTGGTCCCCTTAGAGCAGGAACAGGTAGACTTTGTCACTTGCTGAGTGGTTGCTTCTGCCCTGCGTGGATCTTGAGTGCCAGCCAGGCAGGTCCCAGGAAAGTCCCTTCCCGACCCTGGTTTGCTTGTTTTCCTGGCTCGTGACTGGCATCCCCAAACAGGGCTGTGCGAGAGGAGGAGGGCAGGGCCTGGCTTAGCACCTGGCCTGCTTGGAGACTTCCGGGGCTGNGGCCTGGCCGCTAGAGCCCCAGTTGGGTGGCAGTGCAGCTGGGCTCAGAGTTCCCCACATTTTCTTCCCTGCCTTCCTTTCCTCCCTTGAAGAGGCAAGCAAAAGTCCAGACGGGCAGGGAGTTGCGTCTGGGAGCTGCTTCCCCACTGGCTGAGCAGTCCAAGTGGCCAAGAAAAAAGAGTCACTTTGCCTCCTATGGCGCAGTGCCTCTCAGGGCATCTGCACCAATTCTGGACGGGCTAGGTGTTGACAAGGACATGCTTATCCAGGAATTTTCATCTCACCGAGCTTTGTCCTGAGCTCCAGCCAACCAAGAATAGCCTCAGTCGGATCCAAGGAAGAACAAACCTGTGCCAACTGCTGGAGCTGCTGAGCAGGGCCAGTTAACACTCCACACAGGCCAGGTAGAGGGCAGAGCCGCCCTAGGCTAGGGCGGTTCCACAGCGCCCCTGGCGGCCGACTGGAGCACAGGCCAGCAGGGGAGCAGGACCCACCAGGGCTCCTAATCCAGTGGGCCTTTCTTGTCCCTCCAGTCCTGGAAGGAGGATGGACAGACAGCCAATCTCATGTCAAGGGCTGAAGGCATGTCAGCAGAAGGCTCTGGAGGATTTGGGGAGCGTCCTTCTACACAGACTGGGTGCTCTATGTGTTCTGGAGGGAGCCCTGGTTCCGCACATTCCACTTCTTTAGGAAGAGGAACTTCAGGGGGACTGGAGCAGATGGCCGAGCGTAGTTAAGAGCCTTGACTGCTCTTGCAGAGGACCCGGGTTGATCCCCGGCACCCACATGGCAGCTGAGAACCATTTTTAAGCCAGTATGGCGGCACAGTTGATTGACATTCAGAGTTTCTCTTTGGCATACTTATGAATGATAGTTCAAGGCCAGTCTGGTCTACATAGAGTTCCAGGCCAGCTGGGGCTACAGGGAGACCCTGTCTCAAAAGGAAAAAAAAAAAAAAAAAATAGAAGGGAGGACTAAAGGAGGCAGAAGATGAGGAAGAGGAAAAGGCTGAGGAGGAAGAGTGGGAGGGGAGGGGAGGGGGAGGAAGAGAAGGAAGCCCACCTCCGCTGTCCTTTCCCTGGCCAGGCATCTAGGATCCCCGCATCTCAAGGCATGACATAACTGATTGTCTGTGAAGGACCCCAGAGCAGCCCTGGGCACATGTGATACCTGTGGGCGCTTCTCCATATAAGTGCCAGTCTGACAGAGGCCCTCCAAATGAGTGCCCCGGCATGGAGCCCGCTGGTCCCCTTAGAGCAGGAACAGGTAGACTTTGTCACTTGCTGAGTGGTTGCTTCTGCCCTGCGTGGATCTTGAGTGCCAGCCAGGCAGGTCCCAGGAAAGTCCCTTCCCGACCCTGGTTTGCTTGTTTTCCTGGCTCGTGACTGGCATCCCCAAACAGGGCTGTGCGAGAGGAGGAGGGCAGGGCCTGGCTTAGCACCTGGCCTGCTTGGAGACTTCCGGGGCTGGGCCTGGCCGCTAGAGCCCCAGTTGGGTGGCAGTGCAGCTGGGCTCAGAGTTCCCCACATTTTCTTCCCTGCCTTCCTTTCCTCCCTTGAAGAGGCAAGCAAAAGTCCAGACGGGCAGGGAGTTGCGTCTGGGAGCTGCTTCCCCACTGGCTGAGCAGTCCAAGTGGCCAAGAAAAAAGAGTCACTTTGCCTCCTATGGCGCAGTGCCTCTCAGGGCATCTGCACCAATTCTGGACGGGCTAGGTGTTGACAAGGACATGCTTATCCAGGAATTTTCATCTCACCGAGCTTTGTCCTGAGCTCCAGCCAACCAAGAATAGCCTCAGTCGGATCCAAGGAAGAACAAACCTGTGCCAACTGCTGGAGCTGCTGAGCAGGGCCAGTTAACACTCCACACAGGCCAGGTAGAGGGCAGAGCCGCCCTAGGCTAGGGCGGTTCCACAGCGCCCCTGGCGGCCGACTGGAGCACAGGCCAGCAGGGGAGCAGGACCCACCAGGGCTCCTAATCCAGTGGGCCTTTCTTGTCCCTCCAGTCCTGGAAGGAGGACGGACAGACAGCCAATCTCATGTCAAGGGCTGAAGGCATGTCAGCAGAAGGCTCTGGAGGATTTGGGGAGCGTCCTTCTACACAGACTGGGTGCTCTATGTGTTCTGGAGGGAGCCCTGGTTCCGCACATTCCACTTCTTTAGGAAGAGGACTTCAGGGGGACTGGAGAGATGGCCTAGCGGTTAAGAGCATTGACTGCTCTTGCAGAGGACCCGGGTTCGATCCCCAGCACCCACATGGCAGCTGAGAACCATTTTTAAGCCAGTATGGCGGCACAGTTGATTGACATTCAGTTTCTCTTTGGCATACTTATGAATGATGCTGCTGTGTGCATTCATGTGCAGGTTTTTGTGTGACCATGTTTTACTTCTTTTTTTAATTTTTATTATTTATTCATTTTTATTGTTTTGTGTGTGACCATGTTTTCAATGTTTTGGGGCAGATATAAGAGTGGAACTGCATGGGGCTGGAGAGATAGCCTAGCGGTTAAGAGCGCCAACTGCTCTTGCAGAGCACCCAGGTTCGATCCCCAGCACCCAAAGGCCTCCACGGCATTGCACAACACGGGTGCACAAACTGCATGCAGACAGTACATTCATACACATAGAAAATAAATTTTTTTTAAAAAGTGGAACTGCAAGAGCAGTTGGTGCTGTTAACCACTGAGCCATCTCTCCAGGTAATACATATATGTGTATATATATATATATATATATATATATACATATGCATTTATGAGTGCTCTGCCTGTGTCTTAGTGCATCTATGTCATGCAAAGCCTGCAGAGGCCAAAAGACAAGTGTCCGATCCCCTGGACCTGGAGTTACAGATGATTGCCATCCACCATGTGGATGCTCTGAAGTCCTCTGAACAACAGCAAGTATTCTTAACCACTGAACCATCTCTCCAGCCCCTAAATCTTTCTTATAGAAGTTCTAGGCTGGGTGTGATGGTGCACGCCTTTAATCCCAGCACTCAGGAGGCAGAGGCAGGTAGATCTCTGTGAGTTCGAGGCCAGCCTGGTCTACAAGGCAAGTTCCAGGCCAGCTGGGGCTACAGGGAGACCCTGTCTCATATCTTTATATGTCTGAGTATATTGCCTGAATTTAAGTACACCTGTGTTGTACAGCGCCCACAGAGGTCAGAAGAGGGCATCAGATACCCTGGAAATGAAGTTAATGACTGTTAGCCTCCATGTGGGTGCCGGGAATTAAACCTGGGTCCTCTGCAAGAGCAGCCAATGCTGTTAACCACTGAGCTATGCAACTCCAACCAGTTTTCTAAAAGATCTCTGCAATTTGGGGCCTGGAGACATGGTCCAAGGGTTAAAAGTACTGGTTCTTCTTTTGCAGAGAACCCACACAGTGGCTGACAACTGTTGGTAACTCCAGTTCCAGGGGATCCAACACCCTCTTCTGACCTCCACGGGCTTTGCACCACACGGGTGCACTTACATGGATGCAGGTAATACACTCATACAATAAAATTTTAAAAAGAAAAAAAAAAATGTTCTTAAAAATCTCTTCACTTTTCTTTTTTTGAGCCATAACCCAAACTTGCTATGTAGTAGAGGATGGCTTGACTGCCTCCCATCTCCACATTCAGAGTGCTGAGATCACAGAGTGCATTAGCATTCCCAGTTTACAGGGTGACGGGGCCTCATCCATGCTAGACCAGCACTCTACCATCGGAGCTACAGCCTCAGCCCGATTTTGGTGGATCACACCTGTAATCTCAACACTTAAGAGGCAGAGGCAGAAGGATCACACCTTCAAGGCCACCTAGGACTACACACTGAGTTCGGGGCAGAGTGCTGGCTCAGTGGGTAAAGGTGTTTGCTGCCAAGTCTGACAACCTAAATTCGATTCCTAGAACCCACAAGGTAGAGGGAGAACTGATCCCGTTCCCTGTTCTCTACACACACTCACATTCCTGCGCACACATCCAAACATTTTAAATGGTTCCCTCTTCTAAAGCAGGCATAGTGGTGCATGCCTGTAATCCCAGCATTCCATTTGGGAGGCAGGGGCAGGAGGATCAGTTCAAAGTCATCCTCAGCTATTTTAATGAGTTCAAGACCTGGGTTACGTGAGACCCCATCTAATAAAGCCAACCAACTAAACATAGGAACAAAATGAAACAAAAGGATCCCCCTTTTAGGCAGGGTAACCCCAGCTGCCCTAAAACTATGTAGACCAGACTGGCCTTGATTTCAAAGATCCACCTGCCTCTGCCTCCTGAGTGGGACCAAAGGCTGTGTCCCCTCTCATTTCGTTCCATGACTTTAGACTTCCAAAGTCATCTGGCACAAGTTGCTGTGGGCTTTTGTAACACAGCCACCTTCTGTAGACTGGAGGCTCCTTTATTTGTTTTGGGACACCTGCTATGTGCCATACTTGGTCCAGGATCCCCTGGGGCGGGCACTACAGTCTTGAAATCTTAACAGTGTCATGAACAGAAAGCAGGCGTGTGACATCTCAGCTGAGGGCAAGCATCTTCCCTGCTAGCTGGGGATGAGTGCATTTGGACATGGCAGTGAGCACTTTTATGTAAAGGCCACTTTAATCCCAGCAGAGGCAGGCAGATGTCTGGGTTCAAGGCCAGCCTGGTCTATAGTTAGTTCCATCTGCTAAAAGCAAAACCTCCCAAGTGTTTGAATTAAAGGCATGTACCACCATGCCTGGTAAGAGCCACCTTCTTAAAATATTGAGTGCAGCGAGGCATGGTGGCGCATGCTTTTAATCCTCACACTTGGGAGGCAGAGGCAGGCAGATCTTTGCATTCAAGGCCAGCCTGGTCTACAGAGTGAGTTCCAGGACAGCTGGGGCTATAGGGAGGCCCTGTCTTGAAAAAGAAAAAAAAAATTATGAGTGTGTTACGTACATGTATCTAAGTATACCTGTGTCATGCAGTGCCTGGGGAAGTCAGAAGGCATGGGATCCCCCCTGGAGTTATGGATGTTGTTAGCAACCATGTGGGTACTAGGTATTGAACCTGGGTCCTCTGCAAGGTCAGGGCTGAGCCATCTTCTCCAGCCTGAAGAGCCACCTTTTAAAACTTGTGGGGCTCACCTGTAATCCTAGTACTCGGGAGGCAGAGGCAGGCGGATCTTTGTGAATTCAAGGCCAGCCAGGTCTACAGAGTTCCAGGACAGCTGAGGCTACAGGGAGACTGTCTGGGGGGGGGGGGGACACAAAAGAAAAACCCTATTTTATGTGTTTGTGTGTGTGTGTGTATGGCTTGCATGTAAGTGAACTAGTGCTGTGCAATACCCAAGGTGGGAAGAGGGTATCAGATCCCCTTGGAGCTGTGTTGTGGACAGCTGTTAGCCACCATGTGGGTGCTAGGAATTTAATTCAAGAGCAGTCTTAACTCCTAACTACTGAGCCACCTTTGAAACATGATGTGGTGCAGTAAAGATATCCTGGTAATCAGAGCAAGACTGCAGGGCCCCACACTGGAGAGCAGACTCCCACAAGTTGTCCTCTTTCCACACACCCTACACAATCATGCTCTGCAGAGGATGGCAGGCTTCTTCCTGCTGGCAGTCCTTCTGACAATATGGCTAATGTCCAAGATATCACCAACAGACCACTTGTCTCAAACAAGACATCCTCTGTCCCTTTTCCTTTTCCCCAACTGTCTTTCTCAGCCCTACCCATGTCTGTAATCCCCTACCCCAGGGGCATCAAAAATAATAGATAGCAGCACCCCCCATAATGACCAACGTGCTAGCACCAGCCTGTTCTACCCATTTACAAGCAGTATTGTTATGGTCACGGACACTTTTATTTTGCAGAGAACTTCTCACTGGGAATCTTGTCTGTGGCCACCTTGGAGATTACACTGGAGGTATGAGGGTTCCTGACACTAGGTGGGAAGTCAGGTGACAATGATCTGGATTACAGAGCTGGGTTTTTCAACAGGGCTCCAGATGGTCAGGTGTGGCTTTGGATTTCCTAAGGAAGCAGTGGCAGGAGAGGGAACTGACTACAGAGACCTGGCAAACACTGGGCAGCCTCGAGCCACCTGGATGACATCAGGGACAGGGTCTAAGCAGCTGGCAGTGACTGAGGGCTCCAGGGATCACTGGCTCATTGTTTACTTGTTCAGGGGGTTTCTGAAGGACCTGCCGGCAAACTTGGCCTTGCTGCCCAGCTCCTCCTCGATTCTAGGCAAATACAAAGAGGGAAGGAAGAAAAAGGAGAAAAGTAAAACCTCAATGCAGATGTCTTCCCACCCAGACAGCCATAGTCCTCAATGCAGATGTCCTCCCACCCAGACAGCTATAGTCCTCAATGCAGATGTCCTCCCACCCAGACAGCCATAGTCCTCAATGCAGATGTCCTCCCACCCAGACAGCCATAGTCCTCAATGCAGATGTCCTCCCACCCAGACAGCCATAGCCCTCCCGCCCTCCCCCAGGAAGAGAACCCAGTAGTCTCCAGCCTGCCCAGCCCAGCCCAGCCCCTACTCTCCAGGCCCAATAGTCTGGACAGAATACAGATCAAAGCTTGGTGTGGTGGCACACGCCTTTAATCCCCATCTTAGGAGACAGAGGCAGGCAGAACTCTGTGAGTTTGAGGCCAGCCTGGTCTAAAGAGTGAGTTCCAGGACAGCTGGGGCTACAGGGAGACCCTGTCTCAAAAAAAAAAAAAAAAAAAAAAAAAAAAAAAGATGAAGACTGTGGTTTCTCCAGATGTACATACAAATGCAGTACTTTCTTTCAAAAAGGATATAGCACATCTTACTGTTCATTCAGCTTTCGTGTGTTTACACTATGAAATGAATGTCAAAGGTTTTATTCATTATCAAGACAGGACCTCACCTGTGTATCCTTGGCTGTCCTGGAACTCAAGAGATCCACCTATTGCTACCACTGCCTCCTCAGTACTGGGATTAAAGGCATGTGCCACCAGCTAGCTTCCATGATTAAGCTTTAAGAAGTGACCATAAAGGCAAACTTGAGAGCTGCGACTCTCCAGGCACTGATTCCCAAGGGCATGTTAGGTAAGACATGAACTTTGCTTACATTTCTGAAAAGGTAGCTGGGGCATGCACGGGAACCTATTCTGCCTCCCACCAGAAGACGGCAGCACTGTGCTGACAGAAGCTCCATGCTGCTCCTTTCATGCCAGGGTTCCGAGTCATCTATGTGTCCCAGACTAGGAGTCCCTGGCAGAAGGCTTTGCCCACCAACAAGTATGTTTACCTGAGGATCTGGTTGTACTTGGCCAGACGCTCGGATCGGCAAGGTGCACCAGTCTTAATCTGGAGGGACAAAGGGAAGCCATGATGGCAGAGGCAATTGCTTAACATGAATCCTAAAAACTAAGATGGCTAAGCACCTATGTAGGATGTGACCTCATTTTGTTCTGAGGCCATGCTAGCTAAACCCAAAGGCCAAGTCCTCCACAAGCTGAAGAGCAGCTCCCACCCACCACAAGCCGAACCCCAGCAGCTCTCTTACCTGCCCAGTGCAGAGTCCCACCACAAGGTCAGCAATGAAGGTATCCTCAGTCTCCCCAGAGCGATGGGACACCATGACGCCCCAACCATTAGACTGGGCCAGCTTGCACCTGAAGCAAGGAAACAAGCCAAACCCTTCACCACTGGCCTGATGTTGCTGCTCCTCATTTCTGAGCTACAGCCTCAGTGCCTGGCTCTCATTAGAAAGGCCACAGCAGGTTCTTCTCACCCTCATGATCAGAGCCTGACACTAGGCTCCTTTCTCTGTGACATTAAGCCATGGGAATCAGATGATCAGGCCCTCTTGGTGCCATTAGCTACCCTAACAGTCATCTGGAATTCAACTGTGAAATGTGCTACACATTCTCAATGTGGAGTGGCAGCTAGCAGGACCCCAGCCCCAGCTCCTGCCTGGGCTACTCACGCCTGCAAGGACTCGGTCACAGAGCCGATCTGGTTCACTTTGAGCAGGAGGCAGTTGCAGGACTTCTCGCCCACAGCCTTGGCAATCCGCTTCGGGTTGGTCACTGTGAGATCATCGCCAACAACCTGGATGCCCGCACTAGCTGTGAACTTCTGCCAAGCTTCCCAGTCATCCTGGTCAAAGGGGTCTTCAATGGACACCACTGAGAAAAGAAGACAAGTCAGTGTCAGCCCTGAGCCAGGGCTACCCCTCTCAATTTTCAAAGACAGGATTTGATCTAGAACTTGTGGTCCTCCTGCCTGAGCTCCGAGTGGTAGGATTACAGGCCTGAGCTGTCACACCTGGTTCCAGGTTCTTTTTTTAAAGAGGAGTTGAGAACATGCACACGTACGTTCAGCTATGTATAATGGGGCTAGGGGCAGAGCACTCTCTAGGATGTGTCAGATCATGGAACTGATCCCCAGGATCAATTTATCTAAATAAAACCTATCCCTCTTTTGTGATCAGGTCTCACTATGCAGTCCAGGATGTGAGTGCTAGATGAGGGGCATGGGCTACCATGGTTGCTTCTGCTTTAAGACAGGCTCTCACTGTGCACACTGGGCTGGCCTCAAACCCACTATTGTAACCCAAAGTAGTCTTGAATTTGCAATTCTCCTGCTTTGGTTGAGTGCTGAGACATATATACACCATTGTGCATCTATCTATCCATCTTTCATTCATTCATTCATTCATTCATTCATTCATTTTTTTGTCTTTTTGAGACAGGGTCTCCCTGTAGCCCCAGCTGGCCTGGAACAGAGATCAGCCTGCTTCTGCCTCCTAAGATATTAAAGGCATGTGCCACCACACCCAGCTTAAATCCGTATTTAAAATATTTTTGGACTGGGATTTGAATGGGTTTCAATGTCTAGCCCTGGTTGGCTTAGAACTGGCTGCATAGACCAGGCTAACCTTGAACTTAAGAGAGGACCTTGCCTCTACCTTCCCAATACTGGGAGATTCAATGCTAAAGGCCTGAGCTACTATATCTGGCCTAAAAATAATATAATATGAATGGCTGTGCGAGGTTACTCGTGCCTGTAATGCCAGCACTTGGGAGGCTCAGGAGGATGACAAGTGTAAGGTCAGGAAGGGCTACAAAATTAACTAAGACACTATCTTTGAAAAGGGAAATGAATACAGAGTTGGGGTCTTGGCTTAACCTTCAACAAATGAACTGGGTATAACTAATTGCAGGGCCTCTAGATGAAGACATCCAGGCTATAGTTCCAGATTCTCTATCGCTGACATCTTCTATCCATGAGCACTAAATGCAGGGCCTAGCTCAGTGTGAAAAATCCCAACAAAGGGCTATTCTGATTCTCAAGGCTCAGCTTTCTCCCTGTATGAGGGAGTACAGGCTTTATCAGGGCACAAGGCTGTTGCTGTGGCAACAGAAAGTAACTAAGTGTACTATGAAAACTTCTCCCACAGTGCCTGCTGACCCCAAGGAACGCCATGTGAAGCCTCATGACCAAAGCCTGGGGGCCTCACACTGGAGATGGAAAGGACCCAGCCCGGGGAGCACTCACCTGGGTAGTTTTGGATGAAGGACTTATACAGGTCAGCCAGCTCATCGGGAGTGATGTACCTGCTGGGGTCATCAGGAGACTTGAAGTCCAGGTCATATTTGCCAGACCTATAGAACTCGGAGGCAGCTACATCCATGCCGATGACGACCTGGTCAGAGTAGCCTGCCTTCGCAATAGCATTCTTCAGCAGTTCCAGGGCTGGAAAGAGGCAAAGGCAACAGGTAACAGGAATAAGATCTCACTGCAACAGGTGCCAAGTGGGGCCTGTCACAAAGAGCAGAAGATGCTCTCTGGCCTTGGAATAGGCTAAAAAGCTTGGTACTTGAACCTGCTTCAGAGGAAACCATTGGTCCAGACTCACAGGGCCCCATAAAGTGGCAATGCCAAGAACACAGCCTCTCTCACAGTCCAAGGCCCCAAATTTAGTGCCAGAGCAGCTGCGCTAGCCAAGATAGTTACTGTGATCAGCTGTCCTGAGCAATGGCTTTTAATAGAGCAGAGGGTGACATCCAGAGACCTGAGTAAGAGCCACCTCAAGTCCAGGCTGCCAAGGCATGGACAGGGGCTGCCCCAACGTGCAACATGGCCCAGTCTGCTCCTGCTGCCCACCACCACAGTAACGTCCATCTTAATGCAGGTCCCAAGAAGCTACAAGGGGCCACCAAGAAGGCTGGTGAAGGTGCTCACCCTTCCCGAAGTCCAGTGGCCTGGGATCAATGCCCAGGATCTAAGGGGTAGGAGAGAACCATAAGCTGTCCCCTGACCTCCACGTATGGCGCAAGCATGGTGTGTATGTGTGGACACACAAAGTAAAGACATGAGAAAAAAATGTGTTTTTCTTTCACACATGGTCCTTGAACGCAACAGAAGCACACTGGAGAAGTGAATATTCAAGAAACAGCACTGCATAGTTGTTTTTAAAACTATTTTATAGGGGCTGCAGAGATGGCTCAGCGGTTAAGAGCACCGATTGCTCTTGCAGAGGACCCGGGTTTGATTCCCAGGACCCACATGGCGGCTTCAGGAAATCACCCGGGTTTGATTCCCAGGACCCACATGGCGGCTTCAGGAAATCCAACACCCTCTTCTGACCTCTGTGGCATTGCATCAACCTACATGCAGACAGTACACTCATATACATTAAAAAATCTTTTAAATTAAAAAAAAAAAAAAACTTTTCTAGACATAAAGTGTTTTGTTTACATTTAGGTGTGCATGAGTGTGCGATGCATGGAGGCCAGAAGAGGGCATTAGATCCCCCTGGAACTGGAGTCATAGATGATTACTAGCTACCATGTGGGTGCCGGAACTGAACCTAGCCACCTGGTGCAAGAGCAGCAAATGCTCTGTTTTTTTTTTTTGTTTTGTTTTTTTTTTTTTTGGTCTTTTCGAGACAGGGTCTCCCTGTAGCCCCAGCTGTCCTGGAACTCACTCTGTAGACCAGGCTGGCCTTGAACGTACAAAGATCCGCCTGCCTCTGCAAGGATTAAAGGCGTGCGCCACCATGCCTGGCTTAGCAAATGCTCTGTTCTTAACTGCTGAACCATATCTGCCTCAACACTATTAATTCTTCCTGCACTCTGTACATACCTTCCACATCCATGCCTAAAGATTCAAAGCAAGATCAAAATAAAACCAAGTCTGTTTCAAAATAATGTGGTTAGCTAGGTGACATCTGCCCATGGCTCTAGTGTCTCAGGAGCATTAGGGCACCTGGGACAATGTAGTATAAGACCCCATCTCAAAACAATTACTGTAGTGACTTAGCGCAGCAATTACTGGTCATACTCAATACCTGACACTTCCTAGTACACAGCACACCACTAACTAGGCCCATGCAAAGTAATCAGTTAATGGCAAGGAATAAACCACCTCTTCTCCAGGCCATACACAGCAGCTCAAGAGGTCATGCAGACATCCAACCATTCAGGAAATTGTGTGTGTTGACTTTTAAGACTAGAGATTTGTGCCAGTGACCAGCTCTTGTCTTGAAAATCGAGCACCTGCTTCCCACTCAAACCTATGCACATGGTCTTGATCCTGTCCCCAGGTCAAAGGGGACAGTGCCACAACTCAGGAGTCCTGTGCCTTACCTTCTTTGTTCTCCAGGATGTTGGGTGCAAACCCGCCTTCATCACCCACATTGGTGGCATCTTTCCCGTATTTCTCCTTGATGACATTCTTTAGGTTGTGGTAAACCTCCGCCCCAATGCGCATGGCTTCCCGGAAGCTGGAAGCACCCACGGGGAGGATCATGAACTCCTGCATGGCCAGCTTGTTGCCAGCGTGAGAGCCACCATTGATCACATTGAAAGCCTGGGAGGAGCAGAGAGGAGAGGCATGGCACCAGCCCAGAGAAGCCCATGGCCACCACGCCCCTGCATGACCAGCCACCATCTGGTCCAGTGGTCCTGGCTACTGTGGATAGCTTACTATGTCTTCAGCCTATGGAGAAGCAGTGGCTGCTATGCCAGCTTATCCTACACACAAACCCAGCACAGAGCTCTGCTGCCATCTCGCCAATTACAAACCAAGGGAGGGGCATAAGGGGGGGGGCTGTCTCATCTGCTCAAGTTGTGTTTTCAAGCAGTAAAGAGGTGTTTGAAGCTGATATTTCCAGAATCTTTTCTTACTCAAGTGCTAGGAGCTACACAAGATTAAAGGTCCTTTAGCTCCCTATGGATGTGATATTCTACTTCTGTTGTAAGTTATTCTTAACTCTACCTAGACTCACCTGGACAGTCTTTATAGATTATCTAGATCAGGTCAGCCTGTGAAGGGCTGTCTTGGTTACATTAATTGATGTGGGAAGACCCAGCCCACTGTGGGCAACACCAATCCCGGGAATTGGGTCCTGACTAAGGCAGAGGTGGGGCAGGAGGCATGTGCAATCCTTTCTGCCCTTCGACTGGGTGTGATGTTGCCATTTCTGCTGCCTTGATGCTCCCGCAATGACGAGTTGGAACCTGGAGTCCTGAGCTACATGAAATAAACCTTTCTCCCCTAAATTGACAACAGAACGGAAGCCTCTGCAAGTTCCCACAAGCTACTCACCGGGACTGGCAGGATGACCTCAGGGTTCCCAGCCAAGTCAGCGATGTGTCGGTAGAGGGGCACACCCTTCTCTGCAGCACCAGCTTTGCAGACAGCAAGGGACACTCCCAGGATGGCATTTGCACCAAACTTAGCTAGAAGAAGTTGAGTGGAGGCGTTTCTCATCTGCTAGCTTTTCTCCCCTGGCCTTCATAAGAATTTGTGCGCTGTATCCACCTTTATCTATCTTGTCATCTTTAATTTCAATGTTCCAGTAGCATTTCATGAATATCTGCCAATCCCCACAGAGCCCCTCCCTTGGTTGATAATTCCATAAATTGCTTGATTCTAAAGGACAACCTTCCACTCCACCAAAAAAAAAAAAAAAAAAAAAAAAAAAAAAAAAAACACCAACCCACAAAAAAAAAAAAAAAAAAAAAAAAAAAAACTAAACAAAAACAAAAAGCCAAACAAACAGGAAGAAGCCAGACTGAGTGGAATTCACAAGATCTTTGGAACCCATGCTTTTCCCAAGCAAAGGCTCTGCCTTGGGCCACTCACATTTATTTTCAGTCCCATCCATTTCAATCATCAGTTTGTCAATCTTCTCCTGTTCTACGACGTTCAGATTCTAGATGGGAGAAGGGAGGGTAAAGCTCAGGCCATTTGCAAACCCTCCCCCACCAAGTATCATACATAGAATGGTGCAAAGTCCAACTCAATTCCATACTCTACACACCTTTCTGCGGGCAAAAAAGGAGCTGGGCATGGAGCAGCAATAAGCATGGACAAGACTCTGGCTTAATACTTAGCATCAAAAAAATAAGATAAAGAGGTAGGGGAGCAAGCGAGCACAAACCCACCTGACTTCCTACTGGCACCAGGCATTTCCTTCCCAAGCCAACAACAGACTACAGTCTACCTACAGAGTCCAAGGTCAGATGTGACTGGCACTTCTGTATAAGCTATCACTACAAACAAGGGTGACTCCCTGGGGCAATCACTATCAAGAGCAAAGTCAATAACTGACAAATTCCCCACTCTCTGATAGGATGTATGTTTTTATCAGTTAGCCAAACATTTGATTGATCAAAACGGACATTTTGGAGAGAATACAAAGTAATAAGCTGGTATCTTAACTGGCGCAGATTGTTTCAAAATGTTACTTTAAAAAGAACTTCACGCCAGGCATGGTGGCGCATACCTTTAATCCTAGCACTTGGAGGCAGAGGCAGAGGCAGGCGGATCTTTGTGAGTTCAAGGCCAGCCTGGTCTACAGAGTGAGTTTCAGGACAGCCAGCTGGGGCTACAGGGAGACCCTATCTCAAAAAGACCTAAATAAATAAATAAATAAATAAATAAATAAATAAAACTTCACAATCCAATCACAAAAATTGTGATTTTATATGCAATACTGTCCATGTAAAGAGTGTAATCTGGGCCGGGTGTGGTGGCTCACACCTTTAATCCTAGCACTTGGGAGGCAGAGGCAGGTGATCTTTGTGAGTTCAAGGACAGGCTGGTCTACATAGCGAGTTCCAGGACAGCCAGAGCTACAGGGAGACCCTGTCTCAAAAAGACCAAAAAAAAAAAAAAAAAGTGTGATCCGGGGGCTAGAGAGATAGCTTATCAGTTTTAAGAGCACAGACTGCTCTTGCAGAGGACCCAGATTTCATTCCCAACACCCACATGGCAGCTAAGAATGTCTTTAACTCCAATTCCAGGGGAATCTGACATCCTCTTCTGACCTCCGAGGCATTGCACAACAAGGGCACCAACCTACTTGCAGACAGTATACTCATACACATAAAAAAAAATTAAAAATGTAAAAAAAATATTAAAAATTGTAATCTGCAGGGTGTGATGGCAACCGCCTTTAATCCAAGCACTCAGGAGGCAAAGGCAGTGGGGATCTGAGTTCAAGGCCAGCCTGGTCCACACAGGAAGCTCCAGACCAGCTGGAACCAAATGGAGACCCTGACTCAAAAAAACAAACAAAAGAGTCCTCTATTCCCCAGTATGATGGGTGAATGGTGAATGATGAATGGCCTGGCATCTTGATGATTTGATAAGGTGATGCTGGAGAAAGCCAGAGTAAACCACTCCAGAGGCCAAACCTCACCACAGCTCAGCTAAAGCAGATTTCCCAAGAAAAAAATGGGAAGAGAAGTTTGGCCGCATTAGTCATGCCAGGCAGGGTATGAAGGGACAAAGCACAGTGTGCGCGGTGCCCCAGGGACTAGAACAGAGTGCGTAGGCATGGAGGTAAGGAGGAATTTCACCTGGGGATCAGATGAGCAGGGGCCAATTATAGTACCACAAAGGCTAGACCAAAAAACAAAGCAGCTGGCAACAGGTGACAGTAGGGGTGAAGGGCGAGGCTGGGCTGCCCAGCCAGGTCCTTTTGCTCCATTTTATAGCAGCCGGCAGTTGTCTTTTCTGTTTGACATACTAGGTTAAATTCAGAAGAGGATGCCAGATCCCCTGGAACTAGAGCTGCACACAGTTGTCAGCTGCTAAGCCTAGGTGCTGGGAACTCAGCTTCTCTGAAATAGCAGCAAGTGCTCTAAACAATGAGCACTCTCTCCAGCCCCAAATTAAGATGTGGAGGTGAAGGTGCGACTAGATGATTAACTCCTTGGCCACGCCAAGTCTGTCTCTTCCATGAGTTTACATCCCTAGTCCTAACATTTTTGTTTTTGAAACCGAATCTTGCAAGTCACTATGTAGTCCAGGTTGGCCTTAAATTCTATGTAGTCAAGAATGACCTTGAATCATTTCTCCTGCCTGTGTCCCATGTACTGGGATCACAGGTGTAAACACCACATCTCTAATTCATGCATGATATGCAAGTACTCCTCTCCTGAGATACTCCCCAGAAGCTGAAGTAACATTTTTATTTAGCAAGAATTCCACTGTTAGAATTTGGATCAGATATGCCCGTAATCCCAGCACTTGGGAGGCAGAGGCAGGTGGATCTCTGAGTTCAAGGCCAGCCTGGTCTACACAGTGAGTTCCAGGACAGCTGGGGCTATAGGGAGACCCTACCTTAAACACACACACACAATAATAATTCCCAAAATTCAGTTACCATGGATGACATCCCAATACCCTTCAAAGAGCTGCTCTTAAAATCTGGACCATGAACCCCTAAAGGTCAAGATAACTACAGGGGAAAATGCCAAGTGCTCCCAGACAGCCCCATGCCTCTGGTCCAGAGTTCTAGGTTATCAAAAGTGACACACAGACAGGTTAGACTCATGCATGACAAGGGAATCCTGTTGGCTTCTAAAGCTCTCAGAATAAGCTCTCTATGAACAGGATAGGCCCCGGAATTTGCTCTGGTGGCACGGATACACAGTAATTTGAGAGAGGTGAATCCTACCTTGCTAACCAGAGCAGGTGCAATAGTTTTATTGATGTGCTCAACAGCCTTTGAGACACCTAGAAGGAATAATTACCACATTACCGACAGTATTACAGTATGCAGGCTTGAGCAGCATTGTTAAGAGAATGCTAGAGCTGTGGGCCCAGAAGCCCAAAGGCCCTCCAACATACCTCCTTAACCCCCATCCCCAAGTCCCCCAGAAAGGGACTCTCTGGCCCAGTCTGAGTGCTCTTACCTAGGACCCCGAAGGGTTAGAGCACACACTGAGCAGCAGCCCAGAATGATCTGAGGCAGGTTAGTTCAAGATCATGCACTGGGAAAACCAGCTGCACACCTAGAGGATGCCCGGCGTGTTACCTGAGTGCACAAGGCTGGTGCCAGGAACTCATTAACATACTTAACCGGTCTGGAGACGCCTGCCCAGTAGAAGTGAATAGAGAAGGAAAAAAGAGACTCAGAAGACAACAGGCTTCAGAGGACATGAAGGAGAGAAGGCAAGGAAAGAAGGCAGGAGGGTTTCGGGAACCGGGCCATTCCGAAAAGCTGGCTCATCAGCACTGGGGTACTATCCCGCTTCCTTCGGACAGCCCCGAGCAGTGGTTCAACAAGGGCAAGAAGTTTATGTGGGGTGAAAAGCTTTCATGACGTTCCGGTGAGCACAGGCCCCCCCTCCCTGAGGAGCTGTTTTAGACTTTTCCTTAATTGTTGCTCTCCAGAAATATTAATATCACTAATGTGACATCAGTTCACATTCTAAAGCCTTCTCTGTTGTGCTTCCTGTGAAGAACCCCTGAGCAGTTTGCAGGAGAAGCCAGGAACTAGTCCTTTGTGCTTTAATGTGACTTGGCTAAGCAGATGCCACCTACAGAAAGGTTAGTGCCACAGCCAACCAGGGAACCAGGGGTTGGTTGCCAGGTAAGTGCTTCTTCTGTCAGTCAGGCACCAGGAAAATATGACTACAGAACTGCCTGCAGGCAGCAGAATCCTTCCTTACATTCAAGACAGGCCCAAGGCCCAGACCCTTCTGGAAGAAGCCTGGTTCTCATTCTCAGGAACTGAGGAACTGAAGCCAATAAGCTACCCTGCTGGCTTTCCCATGTGCTCAGCACTAACAGGGGGTGGAAGCTTGGGAGGGGTGTGTGTGTGAAGGCAGCTTGGGAGGGGTGTGTGTGAAGGCAGGAGTGGAAGCTTGGGAGGGGTGGTGTGTTTAGGCACGGTATGGGTCCCTAGCCTTACCCTTCCCCATGTAGCGCGTCTTGTCATTGTCCCGGAGTTCCAGGGCCTCATAGATGCCAGTTGACGCACCACTGGGCACAGCAGCTCGGAAGAGACCTGAAGAAGAGCGAAAACAACAGTGAAGAAATACACTAAGAGCCTGGTGATGGTGCCTATAAACCCAGCAATTATAAGGTAGAGGAGGATGCTCACGAGCGCAGGCCAGCCTTGGCCACTTGATTACGGCACACGCCTGTAATCCCAATGCTCAGGAGTTTGAGATCAGTCTAGACCAAAGCAAAGCAAACAAAATAGAGCAAAAACAGAAGTCCAAGTCCCCTCCCACTCACAGCCAGCATCTGATACAGGAAGAACCTCCCACCAGGTGGGCACCCTTCCACACTTTCACACTTCAGGTTCTGAGTACAGCCTCGCCAAGAGATGGCTGAATTTCTCTAGTTTAAAGAAATGAGGACAGGAGGTTCAAAAGTATCTCTTTACAGTAAACTCCCAGCTGATCGTGGGGCTACCGGCTCCCAAAGGTGTAGCCAATTAGGTACTGAGTGTTTACAGTCCTATGCATGGTGGCACACTTTACCCCAGCACTTCAGAGGCAGAAACAAATAGATTTGAGTTCCAGACCAGCTAGTGCTACATATTGAGACCTTGCCTCAAAAAGAAAAAAAACTTGTGGGTTCCTTCCTGGACTCTGGCAGTGAAAGCTGCTCCCTGAACAACTGTGGTAACCTCTCCAAGTACATCTCTCCTCCTCCTAGTGTCTTAGGTCTTTTTGTCTAAAGTAAAATTTTTTTTAATTTTATTTATTTTTGTATGTGTATGTGCGCCCGTGTTGTGCAATGCCGCGGAGGTCAGAAGAGGGTCTCGGATTCCCCTGGAACTGGAGTTCTCCTGGAATTGGAGTTACAGATAGTTCTTGGCCACCATGTGGGTGCTGGGGATTGAACCCCGGTCCTCTGCAAGAGCAGTTGGCGCTCTTAACCGCTAGGCTATCTCTCCAGCCCCGTCTAAAGTAAATTTTTAACTGCCGACTTCCACCAGCTGATGGAGCCCCTGGGAAGAAAAACCAGTTACAGGACCCTTGGCACACTCAGTGCAGAGCCCAGGGTCAGGTTGAAGCTGAGACCTGCCACAAGCAAAGGCAGCCACAGAAGGGCTCTTGCTAGGTGAAGAGTGTGAGGAGTTCTCTTTTCAGGGGGTTTGGAGGATAGGCAGGAAGGGCTGGGCCCTGGTCTGGGCCTGTGACTCAGACAGTGACTCAGCTCTTACCATGGGCTAGCTTGAAACGTCCCATTACGCGCATCTCTAAAATGGGGAGGAGGCCATGCATGACCAGGGATGCATGTGGCTGGAGCCACAGGCCATAAGATTTCTGTCTCTTGGTGGGAGGAAAACAGTAAGGACAGTTTGAGATAAGTTCTTGTGATGTAGCCCAGGCTAGTCTCAAGATTTTGGCAATCTTCCTTCCTCAGGTCCCAAGTACTGGGATTACAGACAATAGCTAACATACCCAGCAAATTTCTCTTAGAGCAAAATCTGCCATCCCTCTACCCTAAAAAACCTGCTAAGCAAGTGCTCTTATCACTGAACTGAATGACAATCACATTTGCCCCTAATTTCTTTCTTCATCAAGAAGGGGAAGAAAAAAGCACTCTATTTGGTCACAGCTTTGCAGCCAATTAGTGCTGAAACCATTTAGGGACAAGGGCTTTAGGCACTACTTTGTTTCTCTGTCCCAATGAGCTAACCCTAACCAACCTACATCCTGTCCTAAGTACCAAGAAGAAGAGCTGGGCATGGGAGCATATGCCTGTAATCCCAGACAGGGAAGGCAGGAAGAACCGGAGTAGACTGGACTCCCTGCCTTATCCCCTGACTCCTAAGGAATCGGAGTCTAGCAAGAGCAGATCTATTCTTACTCAAGATTCCATCACTAAGACAAATTTTTCAGTCGAGTGGTAGAAGGCACCATAGCATGCAAGGGGGTACGTACCTTTTGAGGTATAAAGATCAACCTCGACAGTAGGATTCCCACGAGAGTCAAAGATCTCTCTGGCATAGATCTTCAGAATAGACATGGTGAATTTCTGTGGGGAAAAAACACAGTTCATATTTCCCATAAACCCTAACTCCGAATTTGCTAATTTAGTCAAGAAATCACTTCTGGACCAGGTACTGTGGCACACACCTTTACACCAGCACTTGAGAGGAAGAGACAGACCTAAGCCGGCTGTCTCAAAAAAGAAAAAAAAAAAAAAAAAAGAAAAAAAAAAAAAAAACACAACCACCACCTGAACTTTGGCAGTGAAAACTGCTCCCTAAAAAGCAGACTAGAGGGGCTGGAGAGATGGCCTAGCGGTTAGGAGCACCGACTGCTCTTGCAGAGGACCCGGGTTCGATCCCCAGCACCCACATGGCAGCTGAGAACGAATTTGGCTCCAGTTCCAAGGGAAATCCAGATGCCCTCTTCTGACCTCCGGGGCATTGCACAGACCTGCATGCAGACAGTACATTCATACATATACAAGAAAAAAAAAAAAAAAAAAACAGACTAGAGGGGCTAGTGAGATGGCTCGCTGGGTAAAGACACTGCTGCTAAGCCTCTAGATTTGTATTAGCTCCCAGAGACCCACAGAATAGCAAAGAACCACTCCTATAAGCTGTCCTCTGACCTCTATGTGAGCTTGTGGAACATACAAATTGAGTAATGAAAGTTTTAAGGGTATGACTCAGTGGGAGTGCTCACCTGCCATGTTCAAGCCCAGGGTTGGATCTGTAGTGCTGCTGGGGGTTGGGGGAGGCAGGAGGCTGGGGAGTGATAATTCAATATTGAAGTGTGTGCTTAGGATGCACACAAGGCTGGGGGTGGGGGTGGGTGGATCCCAGAAGAGCCGAGACTGAATATCAGATATGAGGAAGAAATTTATAAAATAAAATAAAATAAAATAAAAACCTCCAACTGGAAAGGTCAATGTGGTCATGGCATGTGGAACAGCTCTGCCATAGGTTATTCACCAGTACAAGATGGGAATGAACTAAGAATTAATGAAACAGAGGTATAAAGATCACAAGCCAAAAAAAAAAAAAAGGTGTTAGGCAGTAGAAAAATCTGGTAGAAAGTAGATACTTGCAATTGCATGAAAAAAGACTGAATTCAAATTAAATCTGAGGTATCAGTATCACATTCAACTAGTAGATTTGATAACCAGGAGGAACTTTTGAGAGAGGTAACACCCAGCTAGCCCCCTGTGGCACGTGTCTGCCAACTTCCCCAGCACGTGTTAAGGTCTTGGGTTCTATCGCTTGGAACAGTCCCCTCCCACCAGTACAGGGGCCTTTTAGCAGTAGGTAACAGTAATGTCCTCTAATTTCAATCGGGTAGCTTATCTTTTTTTTTTCTTTTTTAGTTTTTTCCTTTTTTTGGTATTTTTGAGGCAGGGTCTCCCTTTTAGTACCAGCTGTCCTGGAGCTTGCTCTGTAGACCAGGCTGGCCTTGAACTCACAGAGATCCGCCTACCTCTACCTCCCAAGTGCTGGGATTACGCCCGGCTGCTTATCTCACTTTTAAAAAGTTCTCCATCAACAAAGGGAAGGTTTGATTTTAAACTACCTTGAGAGGAAGAGGACACCGGGAAAGAGCCAAGTCCTTAAAGAAAGCCCCCTTTGGGGCTGGAGAGATGGCCTAGTGGTTAAGAGGACTGACTGCTCTTGCAGAGGACCCGGGTTCGATACCCAGCACCCACATGGTGGCTAAGAACTGTCTGCAATTCCAGTTTCAGGGGAATCTGACACCCTCTTCTGACCCCCAAGGCATTGCACACGGGTGCACAAACCTACATGCAGACAGTACGTTCATACACATAAAAAATAAATAAAATTAAAAAAAGAAAGCCCCTTTCAGCCTGGCGTGGTGGCACACACCTTTAATGCCAGTACTCGGGAGGAAGAGGTAGGCGGATCTCTGAGTTCAACGCCAGCCTGGTCTACATAGTAGAGTTCTAGGACAGCTGGGACTACAGGGAGACCCTGTCTCAAAAAGACCAAAAAAGTTTTAAAAGCCCCTTTGTAAACTCTTCCCTCTTCTCCCTCGTTTAAAAAAAAAATCCAAACAGCTTCTAGAAGTGAAGCAGGAGAGGAACCACTACCTGACTGGGCTCCTCACAGCACCCAGGACAATTTCTAAAGCATAGAATGGCATTTTTCAAAGTTTGAAACCCACGTGGTTTTGTCCACCAGCCAAGTATTCTCTTTCTACCTTTTTTTTTTTGTCTTTTTGAGATAGGGTCTCCCTTTAGCCCCAGCTGGCCTTGAACTCTCTTTAATCTAAAGTGCTGGGATTAAAGGCATGTGCTACCACATGTGGCCTCTACCATGTTCTAAAAGGCACATTTACTCAAAAAGGTTTTTTTTGCGGTTCTTAGCCTCAGCCTTTAACGGCTGCACTATTTAATTTTTTGGTTAGTTTTGGCAATTATGTGTCTGTGTATCATTTCATCATTATCAATGTCCACAAGACAATGAGGCAGGGTCTAGCTAAGTAATTCAGGCTGGGTGTAAAGACCTCTCATCATCCCAAGTATCCTACCTTGACCTCGTGCTCCAAGCGATCCCCCAATCTAACCTCCTCAGTATTGACATCACAGTGTGTGCTGCCTAGGTACAAATGATCTCAATTTTTTTCACTTATTTCATGTGCCCAACGAGCTAGTGGGGGGAGGGGGGTTCAGAGGAAGCCTTGAGTCGGTGCCTCTCCTTCCATCCTGCTGGTACCAAGGATTGAAATGAGGCCTTCAGGCACCTTTACCCGCTGTGCCATCTCACCCGCCCAGTCTTTGGTCTTTCTGGACTGAACCCCGGACCAGGGGCAGAAAAGTGGACTGAGCAGTCAGGGCATCAGTCCAAACCAGCTCCAGAGAACCCTGAACACAAGCCAGCCAAAGGACCACACCTAGGGAGAAGGACACAAAGACACAGGGAACAGGAAGCTTTCTTAAATGCATCCTAAGTCACATCAGGACCTGCTCAAGGCCGCTCAGGAAGCCCAGAAGCTCTTGCCCAACTTGGGCGAGGTCTCCTGAGGGCTTCCCATTAATCCAACGGGCCTGAAGCAATTTCCTCTACCATAAGCACCTTCTCTAGGGTGATACAATCCGGTCAGGGCTTATTCCTTATGAGATGGAACACCCCGCCCTCACCTAGGTGGCAGGCCCGGAGCCACAGCCCACGCACGGGCTGCGGATGGGCACATGGCAAGAGGGAGCCTCCTGGTGATTCGTCCCTATTGCCCTAGTCCGTTAGGAAGGGCTTTAGGCCACGGAAGGTCCAGACTTCCTCTCTCGCCCCGAATCTTTCCACTTAGCCGCCCTACCCCCGCTCCTGCAACCACTCGAAGTTTGCTTGGGCTGTTCTTCTGAGCCCAGTATCAACCTCGTAATTCGATAATTAGAAGTTCATGTGCACACGCACACACACACACCCCAGCAAAGGCCAGCGCCCCACGCTGCGCCGCCGCGGCCTCCCATGAGGATCCGAGTGTCGCACGCTATGTGTGTATACCCGGGTCCTCCAGCGCCGACCAGGGAGGTCGTCCGCGCACGTGCCCACAGGGTCCCCATGCCGAGCCCGAGGCCACGCAGCGTTCTTGGGCACCTAGTCCCTACCTGGCCACTGAGTCGCCGCGCAGGAAAGGAACGGGAAGTACTGTGGGTACCGAGGAGAGCTGCAACAGAGCGACCGCCACTCCCAACTCCGGAGCTACTCTAGGCACCGCCCCCTCCAACTTCCTGCCCAGCTCGTGAGGCCCCGCCCACTTCCCGCCTTCAGGGACCTCCCCTCTCCGTGCCGCCTCGCCATTGGCCCAGAGCGCTGTCACTCCAGAAGAAGACTGGGCCGCGGCTAGGCCTGCAGGGAGCCGGGGCGCTGGGTGAGGGGCGTGAGGCGGGCGGGCTTAGCCGGGCCTAGACTCCGGGCTGCAGTGAGGGGGTACGGTGGAGCCCCCCTGCCCGCAGCCGGGGGCCCAGCTGAGGGTCTGCGGAGCCCAGGGCGGGGCGGGAAGGCGGGGCGCGTCGGGCATGACAGCACGGGCTCGCGGCACGTACTCCGAGTCCCACACGCACTCGGCGTTGCGCAGGCACTGCACGTCTGCCCACGACCTTGCTGACGACCTTCGCTGCCGGCCCTGCTATGGGCCCCGCCCCGCCACAAGGTGCTGGAGACCCTGGAGGCGTAGAGACGTGGAACGGCTGCGCGGGGCTTCACTCTCTTGTGGGGACGGATGGGGGACACTGCGCCTGCGCATTCCAAGGCCTAACCGTGCTGTCCTTTCCACTGTCTGCAGCCTCCCGCCAAGGTGACCCCGGCCCCTTGTCCTTTTGTTGCAGTGAGTCTCCAAAGGAGCCAAGCAAGGCAAAGCTCGTTTTGCCTTCGTATTACCCAATACTTTATTACGTGCAGGGCCCTGGACCCAGGATCCCACCCAGGCTAAGCAGAAGCTGTACTATTGTGCTATACATCACAATGTTCCCGGTAGAGCATCCCCATGTGCTTCTCACTTGGACTTCATTCTCTTTACCTCTTAACATTCCTTTCTAGAAAGCTAGGCGATGAGCTGGAGTCGAGGCTCATACACATCATGATTAGAGACTGGAATTTTACATAAGCCTGAGAGAGTTCTCAAAGGTCAAGACAAGTAATATTCCACGGTGATGTGGCAAATGACAGGAAGAGGTGGATGAAGCCATTTTAGCTTTCTGATCAAGAACGTACCAGTAGCCGTTAAAAATCAGCGGGTTTCACCAATTTGAAACTAACCTGGACTACAAAGGGACACCCTGTCTCGAACACAAAAATCATCTTACAACCTCTGCAGTACACACAACACTCCAAGGGAGGGCTGAAGTATTTGCTTCTTTTCCTGTCACATTTTTGTGTTTTCTCATGAGATTCAAATACATTTTTTAATTTGGTTATATCTTCTGGCCAGCTACAGATTTCTCCCTTGACCCCCAGCACTTTGCTCCTTGCAACTCCGGGCTAAGATTTCCAAGGCATTGAGTAAACTGAAGACTTGTTGAGTCTGCAGTTTTAAGTTTCCATTGACGAAGAAGCAAGATTCGGGGATTAAATTAAGCAAAGAAGCAACAAGGAAATTGTAGAATGTTTCATTAAATATGAATTTTGCAGTTTGTGATTTCACCAATGATATGCTGACGTTCGCTGGCTGCATAAAAAATATCCCCCAGCCTCATGACTCAGCAGTTAAACCCACAGCCAGCATCTCCCAATTCTTGTAAGAACTGAAAGAAATTGAACACCTGAAACTCTTATTTTCAGAGCAATCCTAAAGCGTGGCCCAGAAAGGACTGAAGTGTCTCTTGATTTTACATTAAAATGGTTAAGAGAGATAAAGACTGAGCAAGACAGCTCTTATAACTGCTGTCTGGCAAAAACCAGTGAATCTAGCAAGAAATCAAACCCAGAACATGATCTCAAACAGCTGCTGTTGCAAGATTCTTGGAGGCCTTTAGACAGCGTTCTGAGCCTTCCCTCATCATAGTATGTAGCGTGGTGGCAGGGTGTATGTATTTTCGGCATCCACAGGCTGATGGGGTTGATCCCCATGACTTCACAAAGCCAAAAGTTGTTTTCAAAAAAACATTTTGGATGTGTATGAGTGTTTTGCCTGCATTTATGTAAGTGCACCCATGCTTGCAGTGCCTGTGGAGGGTAGACGAGGGTGTTGGATCCCCTGGAACTGGAGTTAAAGAAGGTTGTGTGCCATCATGTGGATGCTAGAAACCAAACCTAGGTCCTCTGCAAGAGCAGCAAGTGCTCTCAATAAATTGAGCCATCTTGCGGTTAAGAGCGCTGACTGCTCTTGCATTGGACCCGGGTTGGATTCCCAGCACCCACATGGCTGCTGCGTGGTGGCGCACACTTTTAATCCCAGCACTCAGGAGGCAGAGGTAGGCAGATCTCTGTGAGTTCAAGGCCAGCCTGGTCTACAGAGTGAGCTCCAGGACAGCTGGGGCTGCACGGAGACCCTGTCTCAAAATAATAACTGTTAGGTCCAGGCTTCCCAGAATCCCACAAGGGGCACACAGTTGCCCACTTCCTCCAGAAGCTGTCAATCTTCTGACCCCTTCCACTGTACCTGAGGCCCCACCCCAGGGGTATAAATGGGTGGACCCCAGCCGCCATATCTCTGTCTCTCTCTGCCCCGCCCCCTGCCATGCTGTCCAGTTCCACCACGTGTCTGCAGGCTGCTCACACTGGCAGTCCCACATGGAAGTAAAGCATGTTCCCGGAGTGACCTAAGCCTCATGTGCCTTTTATTGGGGGGTTCATGCTTTTTTTTTAATAAATTATTTATTTATTTATTTATTTGAATGTACTGTCTGCATATAGGTTTGTGTACCCATGTCGTGCAAAGCTGAGGAGGTCAGAAGAGGGTGTCGGATTACCCTGGAACTGGAGTTAAAGACGGTTTTCAGCTGCCATGTGGGTGCTGGGGATCAAACCCGGGTCCTCTGCAAGAACAGTCGGCGCTCCTAACCACTAGGCCATCTCTCCAGCCCAGGTTCATGCTTTTTTATACCCTAACAATAACTATTATTATTATTGAGCCATCTCTCCAGCCCTAGAGATGTCAAGCATAAGCACAGAAAAGAGTTTTCCCAGGTGATATAACTAGGGCATGTGCCTGGGCAGAGAATTGCTGGGCCACAGTCTTCACCTTTGTTCTGTGAAGTGCTCCTAACTTCTTATGCATGCCTGTCTGCAGCAAGATATTTGAATTTTGACTTAATTTGAAAAAGGTTGGCAAGATTGGTCATTAGGGATGGTACTTGCACCAAGCCTGACCACCCGAGTTCAATCTCTAAGCCCCACAAGATAAGAGAGATCCAACTCATACCCACCTTTAATCCCAGGACTCAAGAGGTAGAGGCAGACAGATGTCTGCGAGCTCAAGGCCAGGCCTGATCTACCTAGCAAGTTCCAGGCCAGCTGAGGCTACAGGAAGACCCTGTCTCAAAAAGCCCCCCAAAAGACCAATAAAAAAATCCAACTCTGCAATTTTTTTCTAGAAATCAAACTCCCTTTGATTATTGCAACTCTCCCACGTCTTCCACTGAAAGAAACACTTTTCCGTGGGTTGCAGTCAGGATTCTACCTGTCAGGAGTCTTTTTTTGTGAGGTGGGGCTGAAGCAGCGAAAGTTTCTATCTGTAATCCAGGACTGAATTCCTGGGCTGGATCTTTCTCAGCATCCTGAGTCCCAGAGCAGGGTGGGGGATGACTGGGGACCAGAGGGTTACAGGGGAAAACCGCCTGTCTGGCTTTCTCTGCCTATTTCAAAGCTGATTTAAACTGTAGGAAGTAGGGGTGGGGCAAGGTATGTGTTTGGGGAGGTAGACTGGAAATTACAATACGGTTTTGTAAAATGTCAGCCTAGGAATTCACCAGGGAGTCTATGAAAGGAATTAGGGGAAGGGATTAGAGTAAGAAGGCCTAGGGATAAGGAGGGGGACAGCACTTGCAGGCCCCCCAGTAAAAGTGTCCCCTAACCAGAGATGATCTAGCAGGAGGGGCAGGTGAGGAAGGATTGGCCTCTGGACCAGCAGGAGGTCACCTTGGGCAAATCAGCCTCAGCACGAGTCAAGGGAAAGGAGACTACCTCAGTGCCAGAGAGCCTGTACTGTTCTCCAGGCTGCCCTTTCTTAGAAATGGAGGTGAGGGGCTAGAGAAATGGCTCAGCGGTTAAGAGCACCGACTGCTCTTGCAGAGGACCTGGGTTCGATTCCCAGCACCCACATGGCGGCTAAGAACAGTCTAACTCCAATTCCAGGGGAATCCGACGCCATCTTCTGACCTCCTCGGCATTGCATGACACGGGTTGTTGGCTGCAGACGGTACACTCATACACATAAAAAATAATAAATAAATAAAATAATAATAAAAAAAGAAATGGAGATGAGAATTGCAAGCTGCAGACCTGGCTTTAGCTCCACAGCACTCCAATCATCAGGCTGGGCTGCCGGCCTGGAAGGTTCTGGCACCTCTCATTAGAGCCCCGACGTTATCCTTACAGTTTCCATTCCGACCCTGCCTGTTCCCACCTGCTTTTCCTCAGAGTTTTAAAGGTTGCCCCGCCAGTGGCCACTTGTGATTCACTAAGCAAGAGCAGGGTTTCCACCAAGGCTTCACGTGAACCCAAGATAATGAGAAAACTCCCCCTCCACCTGTCATGCTGAGGAGGCTTTTTTACCTCCCCACTGCTCACGGCTCACAGCCCTGGCCCCCAGCCTTTCAGTGCAGATTCCTACAAGGAGAAGCTGGCCTGCTCCCAGGATTTGGATGAGACACTGTCTTGGTTCTAGGAGCCTTCCCTTAATTTGCATTCCTTTCACATGACCATAAGTGCACAGAATTAACAGTTGCAGTCTCTGGACTGGGAAGTATGACTCATGAATTTTTCCCCAGCTGCTACACAGGACTGCATTTTTCTCTGGCCCAAGTTCCTAGCCAGAAAGAAAGCTCCCTGGAGCACAGAGCCCTGCTGCCCTGTTACATTGTATCTCAGTTGGAGTTCCAGTTCCGAGATGTCCCCAGCCCAGGGCTCTGATGGCACTATCTGGCATTCCTTAAGCAAAGTGGTTGCAACTCCCAGATTTCCCACCAGCCCCTTACATGGAATTCTCTGGCTAATCTTGAGGTTTTATTGTCTGTTTTGTTTCCTGCTGATCAGAGAAGTGTTAAAGGAAGAATGAGTTTCGAACGAAACACCATTTGTCAGAGATTCTTGTGGCTGAAAGAGAAGTTCAGAATGAATGGAAAGGCGACCAGGGAGATTTATAACTGGCTGAATGGGTCTCCAGAGAGGCTGATCTCAATCTCAAAAGCAGGACCTAGATAAAAATAGTGATGGCCAGCTAGTGAAAATTCACAGGTCATTAGAGCTCAGCAGGGCAGCGGCGCCAGTGAATGGCTGACTCGAATCTGCACTACACAGGTCAAGCCAGGTCCCAGGCAGATAAATTGCTTCCCTCGGAAGGGCCCTCTCAGCTCCTGCCGTGCCTACCACTCTTGTTGGAAGCATTTCTAAGCCTTACACTGACCTTTATCAAAGGATCAGTGGGGTCTGCACCAGGTGTGGCCTGTGGGGGGATCCGGTGAAAGTGTTACCCCGTAGGCACCTTAGTGTTGCACTTTGGGGGACCGGCCTGCAGAATTGAGCCTCTTTCATGGGAAGTTTTGGGTAGAAAAAGACAAAGACAGACATGACTGGCTGGAGGGAGAAGCCCTAAGGCTGGAAAATCGTGAGGAAACCAATCCGAAAGGCAGTGGGAGGGAGACGGGGACAGTCGGCCGATCAGCGTAGGAAGACGGGGACAGCTCCTCAGAGCTGGCACACCCAGAGTCTGGTGACATTTTAGTTTTCAGGGGGCAGCGATGTGCACCACTCTAGTTGCTGTGCTCACTTCTTTCCTGTGAGCCCTCTGGGGAGGCCTTGTGACCAACAACCCTCATGAGTCTGCTATGGCTTCCCAGAGCATCCTGACTGGTTGAATGGTTGGAGAGAGGTCCTGGATCTGACTCAGTGAGACCGAGAGGGAAATACCAACTCCACCACAGAGGAGGAAAAGTGACTTAAAATGTCGCCACAATAGCTGTCTTTTTTTTTTTTTTTTTTTTTTTTTTTTTTTTTTTTTTTTT
>VZQC01006857.1:43414-60238 GCA_009823505.1 Rhizomys pruinosus
GGACAGAGCTGTTATGAATTTTCAGTCCACTCCTGGCTTGTATTAGACTCCCTGTTACAGATTTGGATTTCTTTTTTTTTTTTTTTTTTGAGACAGGGTTTCCCTATAGCCCCAGTTGGCCTGGAACTCACTCTGTAGACCAGGCTGTCCTTGAATTCACAGAGATCCGCCTGCATCTGCCTCCTAAGTGCTGGAATTAAAGGCATGCACCACCACACCCAGCGTAAAGACTGTTCTTAGCCACCATATGGGTACTGGGAATAGAACCTGGGTCCTCTGCTAGAGCAGTCAGTGCTCTTAAATGCTGAGCCATGTCTCCAGCCCCATAAACAGTTTACATTTAAGATAGGCCTGAAATTATTTAATTCTCTCTCATGAGCTATGCCTGCTCATGAGAGAGAATTAAATAATTCAAACACATTGACACATTGACACCCCCAAGACTTTCACACAAACACATTGACACCCCCAAGACTTTCACACATAAATAAAAATAAAATATATATTTTTAAAATGTCACAAGTTGGGGAGTAAGTGCTCAAAATGTGAGCAGAACTTATGGATTGAAGCCATATCAAACACAGAATCCTGTTCTCCACAGGGGTGCATTCTCATGGGGTGGCGGGCCAGCAGCCGAGCTTGTTTATTGTACTTACAGGCTATCATTCTCTCCTGACTCCACTGTCGCATGGCGTCCTTGCTGTGGTCACTGTGCCCTGTGTCTAAATGTTCCTTGTTTATTATTTTTTTATTTTATATGTGTATGAGTGTTTTGCCCACATGAGTGTAAGTACATCTTGTACAAAGCCCTCGAGGCCAGATGTCAGTTCCATTGGAACTGGAGTTATGGACAGTTGTTGGCCGCCATGTGGGTGCTGGGATCTGAAATCAGGTCCTGTGGAAGTACAGCCAGTGCTCTAAAGCACTGAGCCATCTCTCCAGCCCCAAATTCCCCCCTTTTTAGCAGGGTGTCAGTCATAGTGAATCTAAGACTCATCTAATTCCATATGACCTAATTTTAACATATTTCTAAATGCTCTGACTGTATACCCTAAAATTCACTTGAGATTTGTCAGTATGGTCATATTAAGAGGTGTGACCACAGGGCTGGAGAGATGACTCAGTGGCTAAGAGCACTAAGTGCTCTTACAGAGGACACAGGTTCAACCCCTGGCCCCTCCACATGGTGGCTAACAACCATCTTTAACTACAGTTCCAGGGGGATCCAACATCTGCTTCTGACTTCACTGGCATCGCATGACACGGATGCACTTACACACATTCAGACAATACATTCATACACATAAAATAAAAATAAATAAAAATTTGAAAAAATAGTTGTGGCCTTTATAATTAAATCATGAATTAATGTAATTAGTGCCCTTGTAAGAGAGGTGAGAGAGAGCAGCTTTGCCCTTCAACGTGCCATCTATGGAGTCTTCCACAGGGAGAGCTCTGGATGTAATTGAGAAGGCTCTGATAAAACCTTCAGTAGAGGCTGGATCTGCTGGTGCCTTGGTCTTAGACATCCCAGCTTCCAATACTGAGATATAAATTTCTAGCACTTTATGTACAAATTACCCATCTTACAGTATTTATTGTAGATTCCTGAATGGACTAACAGTCAATTTCCCAGGTTCTGGGCATATATGGAGTTTGGGGTACTATTTGAAGCCTACATAGCCTCCTATCCCATTAGGTCTGTCCACCTGCTTCTCATCATTCAGTACTCTAGGAGTTGAAAACTATGGTCCATGGTGCTGGAGAGACGCTCAGGGGTTAAGAGCAGTGGCTGATCTTGCAGAGGACTCAGGTTTAGTTCCCAGCACACACATGGTGGCTAACAACCATCTGTAACTCCAGTTCCAGGGGATCTGATGCCCTCTTCTGACCTCCATGAACACTGCACACATGTAATAAATACATACATGGAGACAAAATACTCATACACATAAAATCAAAATAACCAATAAAATAGATTTTCACACTCTGTTCCATGGTTAACTTTTTTTTTCACTTTTTTATTTTTTTTATTTTTTTACATAAATTTATTTTTATTTTTTTAACAAATCTAGACCCGTGTCCCCTCCATTCCCCCACCCCACCAGAGCTCATGCATTCTACCAAACATGCTTTTCATCTCTTTCTCAGTCTTTCTCAATATTCTCCATGAGGAAGTTGACTGTTTTGAGCAGAACCATGGTTAACTTTTTTTGTAAATAAAGTTTTATTGGCATAGAGCCACATTCTTCTGTGTATAGACTGTTAATGTCTGATTTCAGATGAAAATAGCAATGTGCAGTAGTTGCAACTGAGGCCATCAGGCCTACAAAGCTTAACTCCCCAGCACCTGATGGAGAAAGTTTATGTGTCTGCGGTCTTCTTTATCCCAGTGTCACATGATGTATTAGTTACTTTCCTATTGCTGTGACAAACCAAGGCAACTTATAGAAAAAGGAGTTTGTTTGGGCTTATGGTTCCAGAGGGACTAGAGTCCATCGTGGTAGAGGCCTGGCAGGCAGGAGGCGGCTGGAGCAGAAAGCCAAGTAAATTAAAATTTAAATAATTTTCACTTTATTTTGAGGTTTTAAGCTTTAAAAAAATATTTTTTTATTTTATGTGTATGGGTGTATTGCCTGTAATACAGAGGATACCTGTGATGTGCAGTACTGTGGAGGTCAGAAGAGGGGGTCAGATTCCCCAGGAACTAGACTTTTGGATAGCTGTTAGCCACTCTGCGGGTGCTGGGAATGGAACCCTGCTCCCCTGCAAGAACGACCAGTGCTCTTAACTGCTGGGCCATCTCTCTATCCCTGAGATTTTTAAGCTTCAAGCTTCTTTACGGACATTTATAAAATGTAGGGGCAGGAAAGGCTGAGAGTCACCACGCCAGGCTTCTGACTCTCAGTCTACCAAACACAACCAGAATATTGAATCCAGGAGTCCAGCAAAGACAAAGATGCCTCTGTTACCTTCCAATTAGGAGTCTGCCCTGTTTGGACACTGTCCCAGGACTCGCTGCTTATTTATAGACTCTTGGCAGGAAGGGGGCTCTGATGACGATGGTAATGGCTGTTAGGCTTGGAGGACAGCCTTCTACAGCAGGGCTCTACGGGTTTACAGCTACACTCAGGCAGGATGCTTAGAACTAGAAGATGATGGATGAGATTTGCTTAGAGATACGGGAAACTCAGCCTCCAAGGTGGGGGATGGTTGCTGAAATGATGCCAGCATTCTTAGGAAACCTGGAGAAAGCCACCAGAACCACTGCCCTAGGAACAGAGCCCCATGTGAGAAATGACTGCTCAGAGCCAATCGGGAGGGGCCGGACCCAAGTTTGGTCAAAGGAGAGAGCTTTTGTTAAGCTACATGCCTGTTTTGAGCTCTGAGATGTCTCCCAGGGGGAGGCAGAGGTGAGGTCCATGAGTAGATTCACATAAGGTGTTTGGGGTTCTTGCCCAGGTTGGAGACTATTCCTTTCTCATTTGGATTGCAAAACAGCTATTCCCAGAGGCTCTTCACTGCCAGGGCTGTTAAGAACTACCTTGGGCTACCAGCTCAGTGGTAGGCAGCTCAGTGTGAGACAGCTGAGGTCCCAGCCGTCGGGACTATGGGCCAACCACACAGACACACGCATGTACAACCACAGTACAAAATTCCGTGTGAAGGAGTCNTGAGCACTGAAGGCTGGCTGGGAGTAAGCCTGCATAGAACAGGCAGGTAATAAGACACAGGTACAGAGCCGTGTACGTGGTTTCAGGGTACCATTCACCAGTGGCCAGCCATATGAGGGATGATTGGAGCAGTTCCCATCTCTTAGAAAGAAGTCGCTCCAGACAAGGCGAGGAGGCATGTTTGTACAGCAAGGAATCGGGGAACATGCATTCCTTGGAAGATGCAGGGGCCTGGTCCCGAGCACGGAGACTTGGAAGCATGCCTCTGGGTTTTGGTGCTTCTGCATCTGCTCCAGTGCCCTGCCATTTGGCTTCTCCTTAACCTCCTGTGTTCCCATTGTGGTTCCCTGTGTGCTGACAAGTTTTCTGGTTATGTCTTGCAGCCCCCCGAATCCAAGCCCAACTTCACCCCTCTCGCCATCATGGCCCATGTTCTCGGCGCCATCCAGTCCTATGCCCACCTCATCCACGTCCAGCGACTCATCCCCCGCCAGGTCTGTTGCAGGGTTTGTTTGGTTTCCGTTGCTGCTGTTGCTCTTTCATTGGCTTGGTCCTCTCTTCATGCAGTGTTCAGCTTCTTCGTCGGCTTTGTTCCCTGTCATCCAAACCTGCACTTGCTTTTTGACAGGCCAGAAGAAGCAGTTCCCGAAGACTCCAGGTAAACCACGGACAGTGACTGACCTGTTGTTGCAGGTCTGGTCAGGGACACTGGGGCATCCTCGGCTCTGCTGTGACCCCATCCTAGGAAGCCAAGACCAGGAGGGACACTTTGTATGACCCTGCATGGCACTTCTTTTTTTTTGGTCTTTTTGAGACAGGGTTTCCCTATAGCCCCAGCTTTCCTGGAACTCACTCTGTAGACCAGGCTGGCCTTGAACTCACAAAGATCCGCCTGCCTCTGCCTCCCAAGTGCTAGGATTAAAGACGTGCACCACCACGCCCGGCCCTGCATGGCACTTTTAATACCCTTTCTAGACCTTCCCTAAGTTTCTGAATTATTCTGTGGATGAAAGTTTGGGGACAGAATACATCCTAAATAACACTCCTGTTTTGATAGTTCTCTCAAACATTTAGTTTCTCCATGCTCTTGTATAAGATAATATTCTGGGGAACAGTGTTGAGACATGTACTGGCCTTTCCTTGTCTCATTTTTACCAGATAGTATCAGGCAACGTCTGTGGGTTGGGACCCCAGCCCTGAGCACTAGGACCAGCTTCACTGAGGCAGCTGTAACACAGAATGAAAGACCAAGACATGAAGGAATTTCTCTTTAAATTGCTCGTGGCTTCTGCCTCCTTCCCTCCATGTGCTTCAGGAATCCCCATACCTCTTCTGTCTCTGCGGGTCATGGCCCTGAGTGCTCATGGGAACAGGCACCACCTCTTTTTGTGGGTGAGTGGCTTGACCTAGTTCTTCTTCCAAAGGGCTGTGCTGTAGTTTCCCCTGCCTTGGAGACTTCCACAGCTAAGTGCCACCGCTCTTTGCTCGTGAGTTTTGTGTAGAAAAGAAGCACTCCAAATCCATGAAAAGCAATAAAGAGCCCACAGACTCTGTACCATGGGGCTCTGGCATGGGCACATCTCAAACTCAGTCTCTGCCTTCAGAGCCGAAACCCAGAGTCCAGTTATACGCATCCCATAAATTCTTGGTTTTGCTAGGATTTCCTCCTGCTGCTTTTCCTCATTTAGGGGTGGGTCTATCCATGAGACTTAAGTAAGGACCAACAAATTATCTGCTTCAGCGGAGGAAATACAAAGGCTCACTCACTTTTTTATTTTTTTTTGTCTTTTCGAGACAGGGTCTCCCTGTAGCCCCAGCTGTCCTAGAACTCACTCTGTAGACCAGGCTGGCCTTGAACTCACAAAGATCCGCCTGCCTCTGCCTCCCGAGTGCTAGGATTAAAGGCGTGCGCCACCACGCCCGGCCTAATTTCTTTTTTATATTTGTTTTATGTATAGGAAACTTTTGCCTGCATATATGTAAAGGCACCAAGTGTGTGTGCCTGTTGCCCCAGGAGGCCAGAAGAGAGTGTTAGTTCCCCTAGAACTTGAGTTATGGAGGATTGTTAACTGCCATATTAGTGCTTAGAACGGACCCTGGTCCTCTGCAACAGTAGCAAGTGCTCTTAACCACTGAGCGATCTCTCTAGCCCCAGGTTTTTTGTTTTTGGTCTTTTTGAGACAGGGTCTCCCTGTAGCTCTAGATGTCCTGGAACTCACTCTGTAGACCAGGCTGGCCTTGAACTCACAGAGATCCACCCACCTCTTCCTCCCAAGTGCTAGGATTAAAGGTGTGTGCCACCACGCCCGGCTAGCCCCAGTTTTAAAACATTTTTATTTGTTTTGTGTGTATGTATCTGGGTGCATGTACGTCATGGTATGCTTATGGGAGTCACAGGATCACTTACAGGAGTCAGTTTCTGCCCTTCCATTATATAGGTCCTAGGGATCAAACTCAGGTCATTAGGCTTTTCCACAAGCACAACTATTGCTGAGCCATCGGATTAGCCTGAGATTTCCCTCTTTTTTTTTTGGTTTTTTTGAGACAGGGTCTCCCTGTACCCCCAGCAGTCCTGGAACTCAATCTGTAGACCAGGCTGGCCTTGAACTCACAAAAATCCGCCTGCTTCTGCCTCCCAAGTGCTAGGATTAAAGGCGTGTGCTGCCACGCCTGGCCCAAGATTTTCCTTTTTTTTTTTTTTAGACAGGGTCTCCTTGTAGCCCCACCTGTCCTGGAACTCGCTCTGTAGACCAGGCTGGCCTTGAACTCACAAAGATCCGCCTGCTTCTGCCTCCCAAGTGCTAGGATTAAAGGTGTGCGCCGCCATGCCTGGCCCGGTCTTTTTTCAAAGACAGGGTTCTCCCTGTAGCCGTCCATTGCTTTTCAACTTAGCCTCAGGCAAGCATTTGGGCTGTGGGCAGAACTCCAGCCAAACTCTTAGCCAAAATATCCCAATCGCTGCTTGTCCTTATTTTCCTCTGGAACTACCTTTTTCTCAGCCATGCTTTCTTCCAGTGTTCCAACTAGAAAGGCCCCCTTAAGCTCTGCTTACAGCAGAGCTTTTCTGCCCGACTTTCAAGTCAGTTTCCATATTTCCCAACATCTGCATTGGTTAGTCAGTTCTTTCACATGCCAAACACCTTCCACTCTCGTACCCACATTTATGTATTAATACTTATCTTTCTTTTTGCTGTAAGAGAGAACCGCCACAACCAAGGAGCAACTTATTCAAAGGAAAAAATTATCTTAAGCTTTACTAGTTCCAGGGGAAGCTGTGAGGATAGGATCCATGAGCGAGCGCTGGCTACGAGGTCCGAGCAGGGAAAGGAAAGCAGAGCTTACACATCAAGCAGGCACAGGAAGAGAGGCCACCTTCAAGCAGGCACAGAAGAAAGCCAGAGAGCACATGGAAATTGGCACGTTTTAAGAAACTACTCAAACCCCCCCCAAAACAAAAAAGAAACTCTCTAAAACCCCAATCCCAGTGATCGGCTTCCTCATCTTGGCCAACAGACTCCCAATAAACAGTGCCCCCAACTGGGATAAAAGTCCGAATACTTGTATCTACTGGGGAGGATATCTATCCATTTGACCACACACTGTCTAAATTTAACTAGAACTGCGGTCTGCAAATGTAAAAAACGCTCAATCAATTTTTTATCAGTACTGTTGTTTAGTTATTGTTATGGTGATGGTGTAGGACGGATGTGCCTGCAAAAATATACAGAGGCCTTAGAATATAGAGATGGAGATAGGTATATATATATCTTCTATATATATATATTGGACTGACGAGTCATGCAATGCCACAGAGGTCTCACGAAAAGAAAAAAAATAGGGATCAGATATCTCAGACTCCCCTGGAACTGGAGTTAGAAGACTGTCGTATAGCCACCATGTTGTTGTTGTTATGGGACTCCAAAACCTAAGTCCTCTGACAGTAGCTGCAGTCAGGTCCTCTTAAACTACTGAGCCATCTCTCCAGCCACTGTTGGTCTGTTTTTTTTTTTTTTTTTCTTGGTCTTTTTTCTAGCCGCCCTATGCCCCCCGCTATTGTTTTTTGATTTTTATTTTTTAAACCTTTCTTATTATTTTTCTGTTATGGTCTTTTTTAAAGACAGATTCTCCCTGTAGCCGTCCAGTGTGACTTTTCAACTTAGCCTCAGGCAAGCTTTGGGCCTGTGGGCAACAGCCAGCCAGAACTCTTAGCCAAAATATCCCAATCGCTGCTTGTCCTTATTTTCCTACTGGAACTACCTGTTTTCTCAGCCATGCTTTCTCCGGATTTCCAACCTGAAAGTGGTTTCCCCCATTAATGCTCTGCTTACCAGTCAAGCATTTTCTGCCCGCTTTCAAAGTTCTCCAATTTCCCAACATCTGCATTGGTTAGTCAGGTTCTTTCACAGCCCAAACACCTTCCACTCTCCGTACCCAATTTATTGTATTAATCACTTTTTTGTTGCTGTGAAGAGAGAACCAGCACAACCAAGGGAACTTATCAAAGGAAAATTTTATTTAAGCTTACAGTTCCAGGGGAATTAGAGTCCATCTGGAGGGGAGGACTGGCTGCAGGAGGTGCCTGAGCAGGGAAAGAAAAGCAGAGCTTCACAACATCAAGCAGGCACAGGAAGCAGAGGCCCCACCTTCAAGCAGCACAAGAAGAAAGCAGAGAGCCATTGGAAATTTGGCAAAGTTTAAGAACTCTCTAACCCCCCCCAAAAAACAAGAAAAGAAACTCTCTAAACCCAATTCCCAGTGATGCGGCTTTCCTCCATCTTGGGCCAAGACTTCCAAAAATCAGTGCCACCAACTGGGGAAAAAATGTCCGAATACTTGGTGATCCTCTGGGGGAGGAATCTTCCTATTTGACCACACCACTGTCTAAATTTTCACTCAGAACGGCGGTATGAAATTGTAAAAACGCTCAATCAATTTTTTATTCAGTCTGTTTTTATTATTTTTATGTTATGGTATGAGTGTATTGCCTGCAAATATACATATATATATATATCTATATATATATTATATCTATATATATATATATTGGACTGACGTCATTTGCAATGCCCACAGAGGTCTCCGGAAACAGGGATCAGATCTCAGACTCCCCTGGCACTGGAGTTAGTTACAGACTGTTGTTAGCCACCATGTTGTTGTTGTTATTGGGACTCAAACCTAAGTCCTCTGCAAGAGCTGCACGTCAGTCCTCTTAACTACTGAGCCATCTCTCCAGCCACTGTTTTGGTTCTTCTTTTTTTTTTTTTTTTGGTCTTTTTCTAGCCGCCATGCCCAGCTATGTTTTGTTTTTTAAACCTTTCTTATTATTTTTCTGTTATNAAAAAAAAAAAAAAAAAAGCAATGGACTAATTTCTTTGGTGGAACCTACCATAGAAATGGTGGCCTGGCTATTAGTGGTGAATATTACACAGTTCTACAGAGAAAAAGAGCAAATCCCAGAGAAGGAAATGCAGAATGAACAGTTTGTATCCTAAAAGAGCACTAGAAAGATTAATGCTGAAGCCAAGCCATCTGCTGAAGAGGATCCCTTTGATAAGGGGATTAACTTGATTAAAGAGATTTACAAGTAGACAATGGAAACAGTACCTTCAGGGCAAGACTATACCCAGCTAAGCCTCCAACTTTGGAAAGGAAAATGCGCACAGATTTTCTACTGCCAAGAAATCCACTGCAGAGAAAAGCTGCAAATGTGGGTGAAACAGGCTAGAGTCCACCCCAAACTTGCAGCCAGACTTGGCAGTGTCCTTTACATGGTGGTGTTGGCTTTAAAGGCATGAAAGATGCAAGACTGAAGGGGTCATCTGGTTTCAGAGCACCTCGGAGCCCAGGCAGAATGCAGTAGGGGTGTCCCTGCATAAAGAAGGTTCTAGAGGCTGGAGAGATGGCTCAGCAGTTAAGAGCACCAACTGCTCTTGCAGAGGACCCAGGTTCAATTCCCAGCACCCACATGGTGTCTAAGAACCATCTTTAACTACAGTTCCAGGGGAATCCAACACCCTCTTCTGACCTCCACAGCACTGCAATACACGGGTGCACCAACCTACATGCAGACAGTACACTCATACACATAAAAAAATAAATTAAAAAAAAAGAAGGCCCTGATAGGCCATTGTGTGAAGTTGTGAAGGTGAAGCCTGTTGGGCAGTGGAGACCACAGAAGACATTCAAGATGCCATAACTGTGAGATATTTGCCAAGGAGAGCTGCATACAGGGAGTGGTACCAGCCCAAGAAAGAGATGTATATTGCAAGCAAAGCTGGAAGAACTGAGCCATCTAAGCCCTTTGGAGTCAAGTCCCAGAAGTCACACATGAAGCTACTGGATTTAGTGTTTGCCCTGCTGGTTTTCAGTCCTGCTTTGGTCCAGTATTTCCTCACTATGCCTCTATTCCTCCCTTTTGTATCCAAGCTGGGAGTATCCAAGTCACAGCACCATTATATTAGGTTATAAAGGTTCGAACCCCCAGATAAAAGGCACGTGAGACTTAAGTCACTCCAGGAACATCCTTTACTTCCATGGGAACTGCCAGAGTGGGCCACCTGCTGGCATGTGGTGGAACAGGAGCAGGGCAGGGGCAAGATGGTGACTGGAGCCCACCCATTTATAGCCATGGGGCGGGGCCTCAGGCACAGGGGAAGAGTTCAGAAGATTGACAGCCTCTGGAGGAAGTGGACATCTGTGTGTCCCTTGGAATTCTGGGAAGCCCAGACCTAACAGGGAGTATGTAATTTGCCTTTTGATTTTACAGTGCTTACATCTAAGAGATTGCCCTGAGTCTGCAAAGAGATTTTGGACGTTAGCATTTTTTTTGTTTTGTTTTTTGTTTTTTTGGTCTTTTTGAGACAGGATCTCCCTGTAGCCCCAGGTGTCCTGAATGGACTGTAGATTTTTGAATAATATTGAGATTGGTAAAGACTGTGAGAACTTTTGGACTGGAGAGATGGCTCAGTGGTTAAGATCACCGACTGCTCTTTCAGAGGACCCGGGTTTGATTCCCAGCACCCACAAGGAGGCAAAGAACCATCTTTAACTCCAGTTCCAGTGGAATCTGATACCCTCTTCTGACCTCCAAGGCATTGCACGACATGGGTGCACCAACCTACATGCAGACAGTACATTCATACACATTAAAAAAAAAAAGACTATGAGAACTTTTAAGGTTGGACAAAATACATTTTGCATTTTATTTGGTCATGAGCCTATATGTTGGCAGCCTACCACACAAACAATGTGTGCTGTACCACGCCCTAAGATGGCGCCGACTTCCTGAGTCACTACAAGCCGCTTCCCACCGTTGTCTTTGCATTGGACAAACTGCGCATGACTACTACTCTCTGGGCCCGCGCCTTGGGCATGCTAATGAGGCATCGGACGGTGCACCAATCCAGAGCATACCCGAACCCTCTGGACTGCTATATAAGCGGTGCTTCTGCCCCATTTCGGGGTCCTTCTCACAAAAGAGCTGTGCACAATAAATATTACCACAGAAGAATCCTGTTGTCCACATGAAGTTCTTGCCGGCGAGACTACAGCGCGGGACACCTATAAGGGCCAGGTAGTGGAATGTGGTGGTTTGAATGAAAATGTCCCCCATAGGCTCCAAGTATTTAAATATTTTTGTCCCTAGTTTGTGGTGCTGTTTTGGGAGATCTTAGAAGTTGTGGCTATGCTGGAAGAAGCACATCACTGGGCTTAGAGAGTTCTTATAGCCTTGCCAATCTCCAGTCGCGCTCTGCTTCCTGTACCTACTTGATGTGAGCCTCTGCTTCCTGGGCCTGCTTGATGTGAGCCTCTGCTTCCTGGGCCTGCTTGATGTGAGCCTCTGCTTTCTGCTACTGCTCCAGTGCCTCCTGCCGCCACCTCACCAGGATGGACTCTGATTCCCCCAGAACTGTAAACTCAAACTCTTCCTTTTTAAATTCCCTTAGTCCTGGTGTTTCTCTTACAGCAACAGGAAAATGACTAATACAGGACCCCCACCCATGCCCCCACCTCCCCTCTGGATCTCACACATTCTGCCATACATGTTAGGTCCTATCCAGTCAAATGTTTGTACCCAGATGTCCTTCAGTGCAAATTCATCCACTGGAGTCTACTCAGCTTATCTAGAGATCATAAGTAAGGCACCCTCTCCCTCACCCAGTGGAAATCAGTCTCCAACAGTTCCCAGACTAGGGGCATCCTGCCACACATTTCTCTCTCACCACTCTGGCCCTTGTCTGACTGAGTTGACCTGGGTCCTATGCTGGATGCCACCACTGCCACAAGTTCACATGTGCCAGGTTCCAGGTCCTGAGAGCCTCTGCTTCCCTATGTTCACAGACCAGTCCTGGCTCCTACAGTCTTCCTGCCCTCCTCTTCCACACTGGTCCCTGAGCCGTGGGTGGGAGAGGTTTAATATCTGAGTTCCACCCAGTGACTCACACTGAGGTCTCTTATTTTTTTAAAACTTGGTCACTTGTGGCCATTGTGTGCATTGCACTCTGTTGTATAAGGAAGCTTCCCTGGCGAGAGTTGAGGGGTACATTATTTTTCTTTCTACCCCTCATGTTCCATGAACCCTAGGTGTAGAGGTTCAACTGTAGATATGTCACCTAGGATTGGGCATCTCTCAGCCATATATTCTTTGTGTCCGACCAGCTGTGAGATTCTGTGGGAGATTCCATCTGCTGAAAAATAAGCTTCTTTGATGAGCGGTATATGACATAGTTTTCTGTAAATATAAGGATCCATATTTAGCAAATGGTACGAAATTTCATTTGTCTATTGATATGACAGAAATGGAGTTTTCTCTAGGATCTATGACCTCTCCAGCCATGTATTTGGCTGTATTTATTGTGTTTAGCTGTGTTTACAGTGCTACCCATGAGTTCACTCCTATTCAGAGGGCTTTAAGTCCAATTGACAGCTGTTGATTACCCCGCAGATAACAGGGCCTTTACTACATCAATAGAGGTAGTTTGCTATGCACCTCCTTATGGTTATTTTAGGCTTTAGGGCTGGGTTGGACCATTGGCTGATTTTCTCCATTAGCAGCTTGCATAGTAGCCTCTAGAACTATGAGAGCTAAACTTCAGGTAGAAGACTTCTAGGTCAGCTCCCGATCCATTGCTCCGAGTCTGGTATCAGAAGTAGGTCCTAGCCGGGTGTGGTGGTGCACGCCTTTAATCCTAGCACTTGGGAGGCACAGGCAGGTGGATCTTTGTGAGTTCAAGGCCACCCTGGTCTAAAGAGTGAGTTCCTGGACAGGGAGACCCTGTCTCAAAAAGACCAAAAAAAAAAAAAAAAAAAAGAAGTAGGTCCTGTCTTCAGCAGTGGGGTCTCACCCTCCAGCTCTGGGAGGTAACCAAGAGCTCCAACAGTAGCCCTGTTATTTGGGGGTCTCTCTGACCACTCTCCCCAACCAAGGGAGGTCTCTCCTGGCTGGCACTGTGCTCCTTGCCATATAGCTGTCTCTCCAGCCTCCATATGTCCATCACACACACACACACACACACACACACACACACACTCCCCAAAACCAGAAAGAAAACTGTCCATCCTGGGAAATCTTCAGAGGCAGGCTGTGTCCCCCAGCTGGTCACCTGGACTGGGGCTGGGAGTGTGTAACCAACAAGGCCATCTTCAACCACAAGGAAACTCACCCAAAGATGTCTGAGAAGTTCCTGCAGCCCCAAACAGAAGCAGCCAGCCTCCTCCTGGACTGCTTTAAATCAAAGAGATCCATTTCCTATTCAAAGAAAGAGAGGGAAAAAAGAAACAGACCCACTGGCTCCCCAGATCTCATTAACACGATCTACTGAAAAGACAAAACTGAATTTTGTTGTGTTGTGTTGTGTTGTGTTGCAGGATTTGGGGTTTTGTTTTTGGTTTTGTTTTTGTTTTTGTTTTTTGTCTTTTTGGGACAGGGTCTCCCTGTAGCCCCAGCTGGCCTGGAACTCGTTCTGTAGACCAGGCTGGCCTTGAACTCCCGAGTGCTGGGATTAAAGGCCTGTGCCACCAAGCCTGGCAGATGTTTTTTTTTTAATGTGTATGAATGTACTGCCTGCATGTAGGTGGGTGTGTGCACCCGAGTCATGAGATGCGGGTGGAGGTCAGAAGAGGGGGACTGGAATTATGGATGATTGTTAGCCACCATGTGGGTGCTGGGAATCAAACCCAGGTCTTCTGCTTTTAATTTCTAAACCATCTCTCCAGCCACCTGCTTTATTGTTTTTTTGCTGTTTTTGTTTTTGTTTTTGTTTTTGTTTTTGAGATGTAGTCTCACAACTCACTATGTACTGGCTGACCTGGAATTCCCTATGTAGACCAGGCTGGCCTAACTCAGAGATTTACCTGCCTCAGCCTCCTGAATGCTCACAGTAAAGACGTGTACTACCACCCCTTGCAAAGCTGAGTTTCTTGTGAAGGTAAGCAGAAAAGCCACACCAAATATGCCACTCTGCCATAAGATTATTTTGAGCTGAAGGTGACTGAGAAAAAGATTATAGTTTTATAGGCCTGTCTGGTGTGGTAGTGCATGCCTCACAACTCCAGCACTTGAGACTGAGGCATAAGGATGGTGAATTTGAGGCTAGCCTAGGCTACAGAGCAATACCTTTTCTCAAAAACAGCAACTGAGGCTGGAGAGATGACTCAGTGGTAAGGAGCACTTATTCCTCTGCAGAGGACCTGGGTTTGGTTGCCAGTACCCACATGATGGCTCACAATTGTCTGAGACTCTAGTTCCAGATCTGACTCTGAAGGACCCCTGCCCCAAGGTTTTATGCACCCTTAAAATCTGTCTTTAGGAGCCATGGTACCGCCATCTTATAAGGTTTCCAAGTCATGTAAGCTATAAGGTTTCCCTCCCCGCTTCCTCATACCTTGCGTGCTTAACTGAGTCATGCCCACCTGCGTGTTAAGATAAGGTTTCCCTCCCCGCTTCCTCATACCTTGCGGTGCTTAACTGAGTCATGCCCGCCTGTGTGTCGCCGGCCTGCGTGCCGAGATTTTATTCTTTTACTATTACCCAACCCTTCCCCCATTTCCCCATACCTTGGGGTCCCTGCTTTTAAAAGTTCCCTATTCCAGTCCCTGGGGGTCAATCTCCTCTGCCCCTGCGTGGGTTATGAGTTCGACCCCAGTGCACTGTTTTTTTCCCCGAATAAACCTCGTGTAATTGCAGCGAGAAGGTCTTTGGCTGATTTTTTGGGAGTTGTTCTATCCCGAGATTTGAGTGAGAGCCACTCCAGTTTCTGGGGGTCTTTCATATGGGGGCTCGTCCGGGATTGACGACCCCCCCTCAAATCACCAAGACCCTCTTGGAGGTAAGATTCTTTTTTTGTCTGTCCATTTACTGTGTTTGTCTGATTCTCAGAGGCACCAAAAATCTGTTACTTTCAGTTTGCAGTCGCTCCCAGCTCGTGAGAGCAACGAACTCCCCATTCTGGATGAGGGGGAGAGTTACCGACAGACGTGTCAGGAAGGTAACCGACTGTGTCGCCCTGGGAGACATCCCAGGAGGTCTGAGGGAGGCCCAAGGATGCTCGAGGCCCTCCTGTCTGGGTGCCGACACGGACGTTGAGGCTCTGATAGAGAGTTTTCACGTCTTCTCAGCCGTCTGATAGTCTTTGTTGTTGGGCCCTTATTCTGTCTGCTGCTTTTATCTTGTTTCTCTGACATTGCTTTCATTCTCATTCTCTGGGATCTCAGGATGGGAAATTCTAAATCTACCCTGATTTAAAGGAGGTATCTATGTCTTGTGTTTATGGTAACCGTGTGCCTAAGATTCATGTAGCTTGTTATGCATCTAAGTTTGTGTGAGTGTGTGTGTGTGTGTTTGTAATTCAGTTATTGTGTTTGTCTCATGTTGGTTCTGTCAAACAAAGTGGCCACTTCAAGTTTCAATCCTTTATGTGCACAGAATCATTGCATTTTGGCATGCCAGACTAGATATGCACGTGCAGAGTTTAAAAATTGATATTTAAAAATGCATTTAAAGGCCTAAAATTTGGATACTGTAGTCATCTAAATTTATTGTCTCTGAGTCTCTCAAATGCTTCACAACAGGTGATAGTTGTTTATAGAAATCAGCCTCAGAGCTGACTGTTTAAAGATCCCATTTTGGTTTGTGTTTGCTTTCAAAATGTAGCTTGCTTGCTTTGGAATTATCTATTTTTTAAGATCTTTGTGGACCAGATTCAGGACTGGAAATGGATTCTTGGACTAGCTTTTGTTTTGGGTGGGGCAGTTTTGTTGTCCCTTGGGACCAGGTGTGGTGGCACACACCTTTAATCCCAGTACTTGGGAGGCAGAGGCAGGCAATTCTTTGTGAGCTCAAGCTCAGCCTGGTCTACAGAGCGAGCTCCAGGCCAGCTGATAATTCCCACATACATAAAAATTACACATGTGTATGTGACTATTGGTAATTTTCCACCTAAAGTAAATAACGTGTTGTTAGACAAAATAAATACAGGTAGCGGTCTCCATTGAAATAGTTCTTGGCATTAGGCAGGTCCTCCAAGGGACTCACAGCTCCTGGCCACAGGGGTGTATACCATATACACAACTCTGGCTAGAGAGTGGGACACCCTGGTGCTTAAGGTCCCTGCCATACTCCCAATCCCATCTGGTCAGTGGGCTGGGCCTTAGGTGTGAGTGAGAGTTGTTTTTGAGTAAAAGGATGCATCAAGCATATTGGAACCAGTAAGAAAAATGTGGGCAAGATGAATGTGTGTGTTTGAGGTGGCTTGGGGCTTACTGTCCCTGCACTGGGAGGAAGTGTGGATGTTTTCTAGGCAGAGAAGGTATGGAAAGGCTGAACAAGGGACTGGAATTGTGCTGTTTTTACTGATGGAAGAAAGAGAAAGCCTATTCTGAGTCTCTGATAAAAAAAAAAAAAAAAAGTAAAAGGCAGGTTAGAGATTTTTGTGATGCATCAGACAGGGCTGGAGTTTGGTCATAGAAGGGCCATTTCTCACCTCTCACCACCTGTACTTGCTTCAGACTCAAGTCACATTTGAACCCTGACTGCTCTGGTGACCACTGCTCAGAGGTGGGTCACTTTAATGTTCACACCCACTTAGAGCCCCACAGTAGACTCTGGATCAGGACTCCAGCAGGCTCATCTGGGAAGGTGACTTCCCTTGTC